>JASVEL010010002.1:0-91701 GCA_032618575.1 Nicotiana noctiflora
GCTAGGCAAGCCACAACATACAACATTATCTTGTTTGCATCATTATTCTATACTCATTTTTAATAACAGGAGAGATAATAATCAATTTAATAAGTGCGGAAGACTTTAAAAATAGGGATAAATAGTACCAAGGTAAAACACTAATTAAATCCTCTACCCAAGACGTGAAGTCACCAGCTCACGAACTACTACTGAATACTACACATAAAGGTCTGAAAGATAATAACATATATCTATCTGTCTCGGAACAATGAGACCACGGTAAATAGTATGGGTAAGTGGAAGAGACCCCGGGCCTGCGGACGCCTGCAAGCTACCTCGGTCTCGAAATGCTCAACTCCCACGAAATATACTCGACTACTGCTGCTGCTGCTCCTGATCAAAACATGGACCTGTGCAAAAATGCACAGAAGTGCATATCAACACAATCCGACCTCATGTGCTGGTAAGTGCATGGCCTATCCCGTTGAAGTAGTGACAAGACTAGGACCAGACAGTCAGATAAACCTGTGCAATTCTATATATAGGTACACCACAAGATAACAAGAAATATCAAGTAATAAATTCAACAAGAAATATCATAAGAGGGGAAACTCAACAGTTAGCAACAATAATCAAATCATTAATGGAAATCAGAGTATAATGGAAACAGTTAATATCAAGTCAAGGAATAGCAAATAGTTGCATGACATCACCCTTCGTGCTTTTACTCTCACCCTCACCAAATATGCAAATAAAAGTGCACTACATCACCCTTCGTGCTTTTACACTCATCCTCACATCCATGGCACAGCTTGATCCTTCGTGCATGGTTCAATAACAAGGCACGACATTACCCTTCGTGCATATTAAATATCACAAGGCACGACATGATCCTTCGTGCATAATCCATAACAAGGCACGTCATTACCCTCATGCATAATCAATAATACAAGGTACGACATTAACCTTCGTGCGAAATCAGTAAATAAGGCACGCCATCACCCTTCGTGCATTATCACTCTTCCTCACCCAAATAACAATCACAATTAAGGGCAAAGAATGAAAACAATAATCATGAACCATCCCGGAAAGGGAAACAACAATCATCACAACAATCCCGGCAAGGAAAAACAATAATCCACTTTACACCAAGTCCCGGCAAGGGAAAATAGTGTACAATTCCACAAACCCGGCAAGGGTTCAATAATTTATCTTTAAAAAATCTCAGAATGAATATCAACAACGACTCATGGTAATGCTAGATTCCAGTGTATGGATGCTTGTCACCACAGCCATACACCGCACTCGATCACATAGCACATAACACATAACACATAATTATATTCCCTCAAGCTAGGATAGAACAAACACTTACCTCTAGCCTTGAAGCCCAAATTATCCTTCAACTATAGCTTTACCTCGAATTTCCGCTTTCAACATGCTCGAATCTAATCACAATTGATTCCATTACATTAATAAATACTATATAATTTAGTTTGAATGCTTAAAAATGATTTTCTCAAAGTTTACCCCAAAATTTCCCAAAATGCCCCCGGCCCCACGTGGTCGGAACTCGGGGTTCGGACCAAAATCCGGTTACCCATTCCCCCACGAGTTCAAATATATGATTTGTTTGAAAATCGGACCTCAATTCGAGGTCCAATTCCCCAATTTTTCATACGGACCTTCCGGGACCGTCCGATCTCGGGTCCGGGTCTGTTTACCAAAAATGTTGACCGAAGTCAACTATATCAATATTAATATCATTTTATACAAATTTCTCATAAATTCACATTTTCTATCACAAAATCTGTCCGGCTACATGTCCGGATCATGCACGTAAATCGAGGCAACATAGAATTAGATTTTCGAGGCCTCAGAAGTGCGGAACAAGTGAGGAAAGCAGGTGATGACCCTTTGGGTCGTCACAATCCACCTGTCAGAGAATCACCAAAAATCATCTTAACCATACATCCACTACTGTACATAGCACCACAATGTATATATCCACAATCCTAATCCCAGTATTACAAGCACTACATTAACATATGGATACCAGAACATGGACTGCACAGTTTCACATCAAAATACCTATATGGTACATTCCAAGTCAAAACTAACTGGTATTCAATCAAACGAAAGTACTTTCCTTCCACGACACATTTATCCTTGCAGACGACATTATCAACTTACAAGCATTGTCATAACAACTTCTCAAAAATAATATCAACTCCCAAACATACATAATAAGGATGACAGATAAACATCTTGAATGAGATAACTATCCATTGACTTTACCTTTTGATAACTTCCACTGTACAATTTACACTCCACTGGATATTGCAATTCATGATAACAACAATAACCTACAATTCCATAACTTGGCATCATACCATCAAGGATGTCAGTTCATAGTAAACAAACAATCATGCGTTCATAATAGTCCTTACCAACCATTAATGTAATCGCAAAGGTGTTCATCAACAAGAATATAATTTCATTTTAATCAATAGTCCATATGAAGTCAAGCCATCATGAGTCTTGCTAGTAGTGCATCATATAAGATATTACCATGATCACATAGTTCAATCAAGTCAATTCGTACCCAAATTTGTTTTATCACTATCTTCTTAGACATAAGCATATGGAAACACAAAGTACATGAGGAACAGTTACGATGAATATCATACACCTATTGCAACCTAATGTGTAATACAATCATGTTACCTTTATTATCAACTCACATAACATTTTCAGGGGTACACTCACACTTAACCCATGATGACCCTTAATAGTTACCGTAAGATATGATACCATAAACTGACCATAACTTTATCTATACAATATATATGTGATCACACTATGAAGCTTTGTCTTTGACTTGTCTGAACTTATAATACCCAATGATCTAATACAACGAGGAACAACAGATTTCAAGATCAGGCTGGAGTTCTTGAGGAATCCATTAATACACTGGGTAGAGTACTTTATGAGGTCGTATACTAAGAGACACAAAATGTTACTACTAATAATACTAACATGGTTAATCACTGTGACTACCTCAATTGATACACAACTGAGGCATATGAGTAAGTGGTACATGGGAAATATGAATCATTAAGGAGGAATACTCAAGTACATGAACAACTCATTTTCTAGAGTGTATGAAAAATCCGTCGACCCCGAATAGGAATACTCTGACACCTTGAATGTGATATGGGATTCACAATACACGAAGTTGAATTACACCCTTAACATTACTTGAGCACAGAATCTATGCCACAAGCCTATAATGATGAAAAAAATTGAACACTTATGAGATTACCATATTCTAGACAACTTAACACTTCTTGGTAATTGATCGTATATGAGGGAACTAAAAATTACGACCATTTGTCATTCAAATCAACATGTTCATGATATGTACAAAAATTCGAAGTCATTTGATCTCAACCTTTTGCGAGTGAAACTCAATAACTAGGAAATCTTGATATTGGGACAAACTCATGCATTGGTTAGATGGTTCTAATAGTTAACACGACGCTCCGGAGAGAAGGCAAATAACAATCATATCCAGCCGAAAAGGTAAGATACCAAGGGTAGTAAAACACTCTGTACATGACAACGACACAGTCCATGATTCTAGAACTTGAAGGTGTAAAGAAAACCAAACTCAATGAGAAAGTGCACAATAATCACTGAAGGTTTACAGATGTTCATGATGAGATCTCCTTAGGCTTTGACTTGAAAAAAGAAGTGTCATAGTGATACACAGAAGGGCATGTTCTATTATAGTTGTCATAAAATTGTAGGGAAGTAGCACAATGAATTCACTAAATAAGGAATAAATTTAACACATTGTGGAGACATAAAGAGAAAATAATCATTGGTTATAAACTGGACACACTTCTATTATATTAACTCCCTACTGCAATACATGACCATGCCACGAGCAACCATAATACTAGGACAGAGTGAGCTAGTTATTGTGAGATGTCCCAAGTGGGCACGAAAACCAAAGCGACAGAAGATATATATGATGGGGATGTGAGCATCTCAATTTCTCAAAGAGACTTTATGCACACGGTGACCCTTTTGATTGATATGCACTCATATGATAGGCACTGAGATGTGCATATATGTTACTAGACGGTGAAAATGTTTCATGATGATACTCTTAAGAGAGTAGATTGGTTGATCAAGCCACATAAGCCACACACAACTAAGTAAAATAGTGACTCGAGGAGGATCACAAATCTTGGATACTTTGAATGGAACTTGACACCACATGGACAAACTTTATGACGGTGCATGTATAGGCACAAGTGAGAAGATGTTTTCCATTTAAATAAAAAGTGTCTGTAAGAAATTCATCGGGAATAGTCATTTGTTAAGAATCTAGGAAAAGAAAGTAGGAACTATCAATAGTGTTATAACTTAATTTCGGAACATAATTATGGAGCTCAATTCCATAGGAGGTTGTAAACAATAGCACTATGATAGAGAGACTTTGTAAATAATACATCTTATTCAAAGAGAATGCATGTGCATGAACTGTTTTGTAATTTGGATTTTTTTTAAGAACATATCAATGCAAGGACAAGGAAATCATAAGGGTTTAACAAAAAGTTTAAACAATAACCACATTACCAAATAAAATGGATCACATAGTTTTCACATAATTTCCATACCTCTAGGCTGCATTCCATAGCCCATATTACGGTTCATATATCATATTATACAACTATGCGTTTCATAGCCCATCCATAGGTTCCACATTTTATATTATACCCCTATGCGTTTCATAGTCCGTCCATAGGGTTCATATATCAATTAATCGGCACATGGGGCCATACTCTATTTCCCAAATTCATTTGATTACTTCAAACATCTCTACACATAAAGGATTTCACATAGTTTGGCATAAGATATGCAACTCAATCTCAATTTAAGGTCTTAGCATTTCAATACATGATTCACATTCCTTGCACCCCTTTTTAAGCTATCAACAATAACACCTTTATCATATTGGAATGCATCTTTCACAATTAAAGGGTCACAACACCAATTCATGTAAAATACCAATCACAACAAGAATCCAAAGTTCAATCTTACCATATTTACACAACCACTTTCTTTGCTTCCAAATATCTTTGTATATTATCAACAACTAGACACAATCAATCAAATTCTTTTGGTACACACAAGAACAATTTGGAATAATCAACCATAACAAGTTTTCTCACAAAATTTGCCATCAAAATATCAATTTAAACTTGACTTGAAGTCTAGGCATTTTAGCACATAGTTCACATTCTCTCAATATCCTCATCTACCAAGAATAATATATTAAACAAATGAAGAAGTGTCTCCCACATATATTTTCAAAATAATAATTCTCTTAACATAACAAAACGGGTACTGCATCAATTATATTTTGAACCTACAACATTTATGTGGGCACCATGGAAGCTTAATTTCTAAGAGACGGAGTTTTAGCCGTACATACTGATGATATACTACATGATATGGTGGTGCAGTGACATTAGTAGGAACAAGGGTACTATCCTTAACAACAAGTTCTACCAATCACTCCATGACTCAACACATTCTTCTAACAAGTCCTTGGGTAATCCACTTGGACTCAATGGTGGGATAAATCCCACCTTACATGCTTCAAATTCACAGATTATAGTATCAAAATTACCAATCTTGAGGGTAATATTTAGAGAGGAAATCTGCTCCCTATCTTGAGCCATAGTGCACAATCTGGAATATCAATCTGATCCCACCGTATAGTTACAATTCACAAACAACACAACAACAATCAACAATTCAAAAAGATCAACAACAACAACACTTCTTAAGAACAACCAGAACAATTTACTAGTTTACATAACCATCAATACCTTTCCTTCATTTTCAACAATTCATATGCAATTTAAGTCACCACAATAAGTTCCCACAATAAGCCAAATATGTTATTACCATAGTTGTTCCAATTGCATCATCTATGATTTTCCTTCCATCATTTGTTTCTCAACTCTTACCACATAACACTTTCACAATCACGTATTTAGTTTATTGTCAATTACTTGAACCATTAAACCACAAATACTCAATCAAACCAATCAACACCCAACAAACCAACCACAAGAATTTTACAACAATCCACAATGATATCACACACCAAGTATTCGTACACCAAACAAGGTGATTTTACAAAGATCAAAGTTATACATACCTTGATTGAGCTTTCCTTAAGTTACTACAACATTCCAAAAAACTCTAGCAATTCTAATCTACTATGAGACATAACAAAATTAAACACATATTAGAAAGATATTCATGAAACTAGATCATTTGTGCATTTTATCAAATACTAGTTGGGCATCTTGATTTCAAATCCCCTTTTCAAGAATTTCTTCATTCCCTAACCCAATATTTACTTATTTATGTTAAAAAAATCTTCCCATAAACCTAACTTGTACCTGAATGTATACACAATACTAATATACCCAAGAATCGTACCTCAATAACTCATCTTATACACCACACTCGAAATTAAAACCTAGGGTACAGAATATTACCTCTTAGATGAAGATCTTGTGATTGGGTTCTTTGATTTTTGAAGATTGAAGCAAGGTTTGAATGATTTAAATGTCGGGTTCCTCCTTCTCTCTCTAAAATGCTCTCTCCTCTTTCTAAAATCAGTGTAAAATGACCCCAAAATGAACCCTTAAGCCTATATTTTGAAATGGGGTCAGGTTATAAAAATTAAAAAATTTTCCCTCCGTTGACAGCTCAACGATCGCAGAATGCACCGCCGATTGGCTATGCGGGCCGCAGATGCATCGCAGAATTCGTTGCCCAGAACTGGGCTGTTCTATGTCGTTTTGCAAATTCTGCGATAGCATAATGGTTTTTGCGGTCTGCAGAGTGAAATCTGCGATCACATATTTCACACCGACTCGCATGTTTCCAGCTTTTGGTAATTTGATCATAACTTTGTGTAGCAATGTCCAAATAACGAACGGTTTGAAGAGTTGGAAACTAGACTCAAAAGGAATTCATTTGATATACTTTTCGCCACATAAAACCTTATACATAATTATCTATAATCGTTTAAAGTGGAGCCTTATGTGAATCCATTAGGAATATTGACCTATTACGAAAACTTTCCCATTTGGCATACACTTGGGCTTCCATTTGGACCCCATATCACTTACCATAAGACTCATACTGATATTTATCAAGTCTAATTGATGTCCATCATGTTCATAGCTCATAAAATATAATAATTAGCCTACGTGGTACCACAAAATCCTATATTACTTTGCAAAATTTTCTGGGGCCTTACAATGCCCGATCGTCATGAACTTCCGTTTTCTCATGAACCAAAATGGGTCTATGTTTCCAAACTAGGGCACTTTTCCAGGACCTTTAGCGGTGAAATCCTCATTTCGGTTGATAGCACCCTTTGCAGGTTTTCGCTAGTTGACCTCTCTTATTTCTCTTCTTACCATCGCCCGATAGCACTCTTTGCGAGTTTTCACTATCGAACTCTCTCATTTTGTATTTCTCTACTCCCATCACCTTATGGTGACCGAAGGTTTTCACCAAAAAGACTTTCTTATTTTATTTCTCTTAATTTAAGAGTCTTTGGTTTTCACCAATGATGTTTCTTAGTTTCGATGCCTTTGCATCGATCTTGAAGGACTTGTACTTTGTTTTGGGTGAAAAGAATTATGGACAAAATTACAACTTTGGAACTATCTAGTGAACTCTTGGTCAAACCATTATAATACCTGCCCCAATTTCAATTTCGGGGAAAATTAGATTTTTGTTTTGGTGTGACTGAACCTCAGATAGAGGCTGCCTACGTATCCTTTCGGAATCAAGTCAGAACGACGTTCAGGAAATTTTGTTTTTTTTTTTAATTTTATTATTATTATTATTATTATTTTGACTTGGTTTTGGATTCCAAATAGGGTAGCCAATGAAATGTAACCGGCTCAAATGGTTTACAAAAGGGTTGGTACTATTTGGGTAGCGGGAATAAAAGCCTTCATCATTTCAACATGCAAAGACATCACCGAAGCAAACTCAAACATAATACCTTTTGACAACATCTGCATTCACAGCTGTTTCAGGATCATTTCCTTCTATATCTCCAAAGTATAATGCTCCTCTTGACAATATCTTCCTGATGATGTATGGCCCCTTCCAATTAGGAGCAAATTTTCCTTTCGCTTCCTAGTGATGTGGAAGAATGCGTCTTATAACCAACTGACCTACTTAAAAATTTCTGGGTCGTACTTTCTTGTTGTAAGCACGAGCCATCCTTTATTGGTACAACTGCCCGTGACAGATCGCAGCCATTCCCTTTTCGTCAACTAAGGTTAACTACTCCAATCGTGTCTTAACCCACTCACTATCTTCAATCTCTGCTTCAATAATTGTCCGGAGTGAAGGAATTTCTACCTCTACCGGTATCATAGCCTCAGTTCCATAAACTAGCAGGTATGGGATTGCTCCTACCGATGTGCGCACTATAGTATGATATCCCAGTAAGGCAAAAGGTAATTGTTCATGCCACTGTCTAGAACTCTGGATTGTCTTCCTCAAAATCTTCTTGATGTTTTTGTTTGCTGCTTCAACGGCGCCATTGGCTTTGGGATGAAAAAGAGTGGAGTTCTTATGTGTTATTTTGAATTGTTCACATATTTCTTCCGTCAAATGACTATTCAGGTTTGCAGCATTGTCTATGATGATAGTTGCAGGTATACCAAAACGATAGATAAGATTTGAATGTACAAACTCCACCACGGTTTTCTTAGTGGCTGATTTGAGAGTGACAGATTCAACCCATTTTGTGAAGTAATCAATAGCGACCAGTATGAATCGGTGCCCATTCGAAGCTTTTGGCTCAATCAGGCCAATGAGATCCATGCCCCAAGCGACAAAAGGCAATGGTGCTGACATAGGATGTATCTCGATGCATGAATCAGATTTCCATGTACCTGACACTGATGGCATTTTCGAACAAAACTGAAACAGTCTTTCTCCATAGTTATCCAATAATACCCAGCTCGAATGATTTTCTTGGCCAAGACATACCCGTTCATATGAGGTCCACACACTCCTGCGTGTACTTCATGCATGATTCTCCTTGCTTCCTTGGCATCAACACATCTTAAAAGTTTAAGATCCGGGGTTCTTTTATAAAAGACATCGCCGCTAAAAAAGAAACCACTTGCGTGTCGCCGGATGGTTCTCTTATGATCTTCCAAAACATGTTCATGGTACTCTTGTGTTTTTAGGAACCTATTGATATCATAGTACCATGGCTGGATATTTGGCCCTGCCTCGATTAGATAACCGTATCTTTCTTTGATTTGGATTTCCAAAGGATTGACATGGGCGTTGCTTGGATAAGGTAGCATTGAAGCTAGAGTGGCAAGTGCGTCAGCCAGTTTATTGTGACATCGTGGGATGTACCTGAACTCTATCGATGCGAATCGCTTTCCAAGATTATCCACATGCTATCAGTAAGAGAGGAGCTTGACGTCTCGGGTCTCCCATTCACCTTGGGATTGTTTGATAATCAGATCCGAATCTCCCATGATCTGTAAATCTTCAACACTCTGATCAATTTACATATTCATGCCCATGATACAGGCTTCATATTTAGCTGTATTGTTTATGCAAATGAAACGGAGCCTTGCTATTTCCGGATAGTGTTCACTAGTTGGGGAGATCAAGATTGCCCCAACTCCCACGCCTTTGGCATTTACGGCCCCATCAAAGAACATATTTCAAGCATGAGCGTCCTCTGAGACAACTTCTATTGTGTTAACCTCTTCATTTGGAAAATAAGTACTCAACGGTTGGTATTCCTTGTCAACTGGGTTTTCAGCCAAGTGATCTGCCAACGTCTGGGCCTTCATTGCCATGCGAGTGACATAGACTATGTCGAACTCAGTGAGCAGGATTTGCCATTTTTCCAACCTTCCGGTGGGCATCGATTTCTGGAATGTATTTCAAAGGATCTAGTCTGGTAATAAGGTGAGTTGTATGAGCTTGGAGGTAGTGTCTCAATTTCTGAGCGACCCATGTCATAGCACATCACGTTCTTTTCAGCAAAGTGTACTTGCTCAAATAGTAGATTGCCTGCTCTTTCTTCCTTGTTACATCATGCTGCTCGAGGACAGAGCCAAAGAAATTTTCCGAAACTGTCAGATACAAGAACAGAGGTCTCTCTTGCTCCGGCGGGACTAAGATTGGAGGATTTGACAATATTCTTTGATTTTGTCAAAAGCCTCTTGACACTCAGTTGTCCACTTGATTGCGGCATCTTTCCTTAGCAACTTGAATATGGGTTCACATGTGCTAGTTAGTTGACCTATTAACCGAGTGATATAGTTCAACCTGCCCAATAGACTCATTACATCTTTCCTCGTTCCTGGAGGAGCTAGATCTCTGATGGGTTTTATCTTTGTAGGATCTAACTCAATACCTCTCCTACTGACTATGAAACCCAGGAGTTTACCTGATGGGACTCCGAAGGCGCATTTGGCTGGATTCAGCTTCAAATCGTACTTACGCAACCTTTCGAAGAATTTCCTCAAGTCTCGGACGTGATCGCCCTGAGTTCTGGACTTGACGATCACATCGTCCACGTACACCTCTATTTTCTGATGCATCATGTCATGGAAGATGGCAGTCATGGCTCTCATTTATGTTTCTCCAGCGTTTTTCAAACCGAATGGCATGACTCGGTAGCAGTAAGTGCCCCAAAGTGTGGTAAAAGCAGTCATCTCGGTGCCTCTTCATCCATCAAAACTTGATAATATCCCGCATAATAATCCACAATGATTGTATCTCATGCTTTGCACAGTTGTCAACAAGGATGTGGATGTTCGGTAAAGGGAAGTTATCTTTGGGACTTGCCTTATTCAAACCTCGGTAATCCACGCATACTCGAGTTTTCCCATCCTTCTTTGGCAAAAGAACAACATTAGCCAACCATGTGGTATACAGTACCACTTGAATTACCTCTGTTTTTAACTGCTTGGTGATTTATTCTTTGATCTTATCACTGATGTCAGTTTTGAATTTACTCTGCTTTTGTTTTATTAGGAGACAGTCACGGTAGATTGGTAATTTATGCACCACTATATTGACCCCTACTCCTGGCATGTCATCGTAAGTACAAGAAAACACATCTTTAAACTCAAACAAGAGTTGAATTATTGCATCTCGAGTGTTCTCATCTGTGTGGATGCTTATCTTGGTCTCTCAGATCTCTTCGGGGGTTCCCAAGTTAACCGGCTCGGTATCATTCAAATTTGGCTTAGGTTTATTCTCAAAGTATTCCAATTCTTGATTTATTTCCCTAAAAGCATCTTCTTCATCGTATTCTGGTTCTTGGTTCATTATTTCATTGTTAGGCATCATGTTTGGATCTGAGCATGAAGTCCACAAGCTTGTCATGTTATTTAAAGCCGCACTACTATGACTTAAAAGGAAAAAATAAAGGAGAAAATAATAAGAATTAGAAAGAATGCAAAAATAACGATGAAATATTGATTTTATTTCTTGGAATTTGGGAAGATAATAGGGTTACATTTGGGAAATTAAAGACAAGAAAACAAAAAAAAATCCGAGTTACACCCTGAAATAACTTGTGATGTAGAAAAATGATAAGACAAGTCTACTAGAACTCCCGCCTGACTAGGAATGACGTAACCTTCCAATTCTGCAATTTAGCCTCTGGTCCTACATACAGCACCTCAGCGGTGCTAGTACCTTCTCCTAGTTGAACCATATTGACATTGTAAAGTATTTGCCTCATAGCTCCACATACGTCTTCTATCTCTTCAGCTATGAAGATCTCATCTTCTTCTTCTTCATCGTACCTCGAGTGAACAAAATTTTGGTATAAATGTGGCAATGGCTACGGTAGAACCCATCCGTTTTACTTTCTTTTATTAGCCCATTTCTCGTCTTCAAGGGTAGGGCAGAAGCCTAATCCAAAGAACTTTTTGGTTGTGGGCAAAGTTATCTGCTTCGATATTCCTTGTAACGAATTTTCCAAACCTTTCCCTGGCTGGAAGCTGTGCTTAATCATCTCTTTTGCCACCATAATTGAGGCTTTAGACAAAAAAGGCTAGGGGAAAGGGCTCCCCTCCTCATGTTGATCTGCCAATAAAATCTCAAAGGCTTGATAGACGATGTGTTCACTCCCTTCTTTTGCTTCTAAGCACGGGATAGATGGATCCCGATAGATTGATTGGTCATCTTCCCCGTGGACCACGATCTCTTGCTCCTCACGCTCAAACTTCATCATCTGGTGGAGGGTAGAGGGTACAACCCCGTCGCATGAATCCATGGTCTTCCAAAAAGAAAGTTGTAAGATGTGTCCATATCCAGAACCTAAAATGTTACTTCGAAATCCACTGGACCAATTGTAAAGACCAAGTCGATCTCTCCGATCGTATCCCTTTTTGTGCCATCAATGTGACGACCCAAAGGGTCATCACTTATTTTATTAATAATTTCGAGCTTCTGAGGCCCTGAAAACCTCATTCTATGTTGCCTCGATTTACGTGCATGATCCGAGCATGTAGCCGGAAAGATTTTGTGATAGAAAATATGAATACTATGAGAAATTTGGATAAAAATGATATTAATATTGATATGGTTGACTTCGGTCAACATTTTTGGTAAACGGATCCGGACCCGAGATTGGATGGTCCCGAGAGTTCCGTAGGAAAATATGGGACTTGGACATGCGTCCGGAGTCGAATTCCTGAGGCCTAGAGCCCGAGTTATGAATTTTTATGTGAAATTGTTTTTGATGCAATTATTAAAGGAAATAAATTAATTGACCTAGGTATTGGGCTCGTATTTTGGTTCCGACGCCCGGTACAAGTCTTAAATATTATATATGTGATTTCTGTAAAGTTTGGTGACATTTGGATGTCGTTTGAGATGTTTTGGACCTTGAGTCCCAAGTTTGAAAGTTTTGAAAACTAAAGGTATGAAAATCATGCATTCGAGGCTTGATTTGATGAAAACGAGGTGATATTGGCGATGTGATCGCACGAATAAGTTCATAATGTGTTTTTGAGGTTATGTGCATATTTGGTTTGGAGCCCCGAGGGCTCGGGTGAACTTTGGATAGGCCACGAGATCAATTTTTCATGTTAGAAGTTGCTGTCTGCAACTGGTCTGCAGAGTTCGCAAATGCGAACAATAGTTCGCAAATGCGAACTCCCCACTATTCTGCAGAGTTCGCAAATGCGAACAATAGTTCGCAAATGCGAACTCCCCCCTATTGTGTCTGTGTTCGCAAATGCGAACAATAGTTCGCAAATGCGAACTTCGCAAATGCGAACTCCCCCCTACTGTGCCTAGGTTCGCAAATGCGAACAATAGTTCGCAAATGCGAACTTGACCCTTCTGTGCCTGTGTTCGCAAATGCGAGCTATAGTTCGCAAATGCGAACCGGCCACTATTCCGCCTGGGTTCGCAAATGCGAACAATAGTTCGCAAATGCGAACCTCCCCATATTTAGCCCTGTGTTCGCAATTGCGAACAATAGTTCGCAAATGCGAACTTCCCAGTTTTGCCTTGGCTTCGCAAATGCGAAGAAATGTTCGCAAATGCGAACTTCCCACCCTTAGCTTATTTTTCAAACTCCGGAAATTGGTCGGGGTTCGCAATTGCGAACCCATGTTCGCAAATGCGAACACAGAGACCTGAAAAACACGGATTTCGGTCATTTCTTCACATTTTTACAAAACCAAAACACCCATTTGCGATTCTTCAAGGATTTCTTCTTCATCAAATCGATTGTAAGTCACTTTTTACTTAATTCTTCCAATTCCTAACATCATTAAACATGTTTTTCATTAGAAATCAAATGTTTTCATGGTAAAATTCTTGTTTTTGTTAGAAAATAGGGTTTTTCATAAATTAGGGAATTGGACCTCGAATTGAGGTCCGATTTTGAAACAAATTATATACATGAACTCGTGGGGGATGGGTAACCGGATTTTGGTCCTAACCCCGAATTCCGACCATGTGGGCCCGGGGTTGAAATTTACTATTCATGGCAGAATGTTGTAAAAGTGGTATTTGGTATTAAGAATTAGTTTGTTGAGTAGAATTGATGATATTAAATCAATTGTGTATAGATACGGTTGGATTGGAGCCAAATTGAAAGAAAAGACATTTCCACGGATTGGATTGTTCATAAGCATTCGAGGTAAGTGTTTGTTCTATCCTAGCTTGAGGGAATAGGATTATGTGTTATGTGTTATGTGATCGAGTGCGGTGTTTGGGCTGTGGTGACGAGCATCCATACACTGGCGTCTAGTATGACCGTGAGTCATTGGAAAATGATATTTTGAGATATATTACAGGTGAATCGTTATTGTTCTCCCTTGTTGGGACTTGTTGTGAAGATAATTATTGATTGCCCTTGATGGGACGATTTATGAATTGTTGTTTCTTTCTCTGCGCCCTTAACTGTGATTGTTATTTGGGTGAGGAAGAGTGATAATGCACGAAGGGTGATGCCGTGCCATGTTTATTTATTTATGCACGAAGGTTAATGCCGTGCCATGTTTATTTATTGATTATGCACGAAGGATCATGCCGTGCCCTCTTATTGAACCATGTACGAAGGATCATGCCGTACTATGGATGTGAGGATGAGAGTAAAAGCACGAAGGGTGATGCCGTGTACTTTATTTGTTTATTTGGTGAGGATGAGAGTAAAAGCACGAAGGCTGATGCCGTGCAATTGTTTGCTATTCCTTGACTTGATATTACTTGTTTTTCCATTATATTTTATTTGGGTGATGCCATGCAATTGTTTGCCATTTCTTGACTTGATATTACTTGTGTTTCCATTATACCTTGTTTTCCTTGTGAACTTATTTGATTGTTAATTGGGTGAGGAAGAGTGATAATGCACGAAGGGTGATGCCGTGCCATGTTTATTTATTTATTTATGCACGAAGGATCATGCCGTGCCCTATTATTGAACCATGTACGAAGGATCATGCCGTACCATGGATGTGAGGATGAGAGTAAACGCACGAAGGGTGATGCCGTGTACTTTATTTGCTTATTTGGTGAGGATGAGAGTAAAAGCACGAAGGGTGATGCCGTGCAACTGTCTGCTATTTCTTCAATTGATATTACTTGTGTTTACATTACACTTTGTTTTTCCTTGTGAAATTATTAACCGTGGTTAATTGTTGAATTCTTTAAGATATTCCTTATTGTGTTAATACTTGATTATTTCTTGTTATTTTGTGGTACACATATATATATATTGAATTGTACAGGTTATGTGGGTGTCTGGTCCTAGGCTTGTCACTACTTCGCCGGGATAGGCCAGGCACTTACCAGCACATGGGGTCGGTTGTGCTGATGCTACACTTCTGTGCGTTTTTGCACAAGTCCAGGTTACGATCAGGAGCAGCAGCAGCAGTAAATAGATTGCGTGGGAGTTGATCACATTTGAGACCGAGGTAGCTTGCAGACGTCCGCAGGCCCGGCGTCTCTTTCTTTATTTATGTTAATAGCTGTAGTCTCATTGTTCCGAGACTAACAGAATTATGTTATATTTCCTTCAGACTTTTATGTGTAGTATTCCATAGTAGTTTGTGAGTTGGTGACTCCAAGTCTTGGGTAGAGGATTTCAGTATGATTTTTACCTTGTGATTTGTTATTTCCATTTCGATAAAGTATTCCGCATTTATTTAATTAAAATTGTGTTAAAAACAGGATAGTATGAATACAGTGGCTTGCCTAGCTACCACGAGTAGGCGCCATCACGATCCCGATATTGGGGGAAAATCCGGGTCGTGACAAGTTGGTACCAGAGCTCTTGGTTACATAGGTCTCACCACTCACGAACAAGCTTAGTAGAGTTTGAGAGGTAGGTACGGAGACGTCTGTACTTGTCCTTCAGAGTCTATTGAGTTAGGAAAAAAAGTCTCTCATTTGTTCTTTCTTGTCGTGCTACTTGATCCTCAATTACTGATTGAATTTCTATTCTGTCCTTTCGCAGATGGTAAGGACACGCACTTCTTCGTCCGCTGACCAGCAGCCCGAGCCCCAGGCAGCTCCCGTGAGGGGCAGGGGCCAAGGCCGTAGCAGAGGCCGTGGTAGGGGTAGAGCTCAGCCCCAGGCAGCTACCCCAGAGGTGGAGCCTCATATTGAGATTGATGAGGAGGTTCCGGTTCCAGCAGCTCCACTGGGCCCAGCTCAGGTCCCAGGAGAGGCTTTGATTACCCCGGATCTCCGGGATGCTTTGGTCAGAATAGCGGGATTTATGGATAGCGTTGCTAGGGCAGGCTTATTATCAGTTGCACCAGCCACTTCTCAGGCTGGAGGAGGGGCCCATACTCCTATTGCTCGTACTCCGGAGCCAGTAGCTCCTCAGCCTCAGGCACCAGTGGTTCAGCCAGCTGTGGCCACTCAGTCAGGTACCACAGCTCATGCCGGCGATGGAGCGGCCATGACTTCCGATTCGTTATGGAGGCTTGATCGGTTCTCCAAGCTATTTACCACTACATTCAGTGGAGCCGCATCAGAGGATCCTCAGGACTTTTTATTCAGTTGTCATGAGATTCTCAAGACTATGGGGATCGTGGAGACAAACGGAGTTGATTTCTGTACCTTCAGACTTGCAGGATCCGCCAAGACTTGGTGGAGAGATTATTGCCTGACTCGACCAGCAGGGTCCCCAGCTTTATCATGGGACCAGTTTGCGGAACTATTTATGGAGAAGTTTCTCCCTGCTACTCAGAGGGATGTACTTCGGAGGCAGTTTGAGCGCCTCCATCGGGGCACTATGACAGTTACACAGCATGAGACGAGATTTATTGACTTGGCTCGTCATGCAGTGGTGATACTTCCCACGGAGCGGGAGAGGGTCCGCAGGTTTATAGATGGGCTTAATCAGCCGATTAGACTCCAGATGGCTATGGGCGTGGGGAGTGACATATCATTTCGGGAGGCAGCCAATGCAGCACGCAGAGTTGAGATGGCTCTTGCTAGGGGAGGCGGTTATTCTTCGGATAAGAGGCCTCGTCATTCAGGTAGATTTGGTGGTTCTTCCTCTGGTAGCAGAGAATCCTTTGATAGAGGCCAGTCCTCCGGGCCTTTTCATTCCGCCCTTCAGGCTTCACAGGGTGGATCAGGTGATCGTGGTTCTCGGGGCATTATTCAGACCAGTCTCCTATTAATGCTCAGCCTCTTCACAGTGTTCGTGGAGGCCATTCGAGTCGTCAGATGGCCAGCAGCCCTATCAGTCCAAGAGCTGCTACGGTTGTGGTGACCCGGGTCATTTTATCGGGAATTGCCCTATAACAGCGGGCAACCCTCGGCAGCGAGGTCCTCGTCCTATGATCCGAGCCCCAGCCGACCCTCAGCCGGCCCAGCCCAGCCAGAGGCGGGGTAGAGATTTTAGAGGTAGAGGTCGAGACCGTAGAGGCAGAGACCGTCCAGCGCCAGAGGTAGAGGTCAGCCAGTTGATGGTCGTCCTAGAGACGCAGCTCGGAGGGGAGGTGCAGATCCCCGTTTCTATGCTTTACCAGCCAGGCCAGAGGCAGAGGCATCAGACGCCGTGATTACAGGTACTATTCTTGTGTGTGGCGGAGGTGCTTCAGTATTATTTGACCCTGGATCTACATACTCCTATGTGTCTTCCTACTTCGCACCGTATTTGGTCGTGCCCAGCTATGCTCTGGATATTCCGGTTTATGTGGCTACACCAGTGGGTGACTCCATTGTGGTCGATCGGGTGCATCGTTCGTGCGTAGTTATATTTGGGGGTCTCGAGACCCGTGTGGATCTGTTGCTTTTGGATATGGTAGATTTTGATGTCATATTGGGGATGGACTGGTTGTCCCCATACCATGCTATTCTTGATTGTCATGCTAAGACTGTCACCTTAGCCTTGCCAGAATCACCCCGATTAGAGTGGAAGGGTACCTCAAGCCACTCCGTTCGCACTGTTATTTATTATGTTAAGGCTCGACGTATGGTCGAGAAGGGGTGTCTAGCTTATTTGGCTTATGTTCGTGATTCCAGTACAGAAGTTCCTTCCATTGATTCAGTCCCTATTGAACGGGAGTTTCCTGAGGTTTTTCCTTCAGACCTGCCGGGCATGCCACCCGACAGGGATATTGACTTCTGTATTGATTTGGCACCGGACACTCAGCCCATCTCTATTCCACCCTATCGTATGGCCCCGCCGGAGTTAAAGGAGTTGAAAGATCAGTTGCAGGACCTTCTTGAGAAGGGTTTTATCAGGCCCAGTGTTTCCCCCTGGGGAGCACCTGTATTATTTGTAAAGAAGAAGGATGGCTCGATGCGGATGTGTATTGATTACCGGCAGTTAAACAAAGTGACTATCAAAAATAAATATCCATTGCCGAGGATTGATGATTTGTTTGACCAGCTCCAGGGAGCGAGGGTATTCTCTAAGATAGACTTGAGGTCAGGCTACCATCAGCTGAAGATCAGGGCGGCCGACATTCCTAAGACAGCCTTTCGCTCTAGATATGGGCATTATGAGTTCTTGGTCATGTCCTTCGGGTTGACCAATGCCCCAGCAGCATTCATGGAGTTGATGAATCGGGTATTCAGTCCTTACTTAGATCTGTTCGTGATAGTCTTCATAGATGACATCCTGGTGTACTCCCGCAGCCAGGAAGAGCACGAGCAACACCTCAGAGTGGTTCTTCGGACTCTGAAAGATAACCAGCTATATGCCAAATTTTCTAAATGTGAGTTCTGGCTGAGTTCAGTAGCATTTCTGGGTCACATTGTATCAGTGGAAGGTATTCAGGTAGACCCAAAGAAGATTGAGGCAGTCCAGAATTGGCCTCGACCAGCTTCAGTGACTGAGATACGGAGTTTCTTGGGATTAGCAGGTTACTACCGTCGTTTTGTAGAGGGGTTTTCTTCTATTGCAGCCCCGATGACCAGATTGACCCAGAAGGGTGTCCAGTTTCAGTGGTCAGAGGAGTGTGAGGCGAGCTTTCAGAAGCTCAAGACAGCTTTGACCACCGCACCAGTATTGATACTACCTACAGGTACAGGGCCTTATACAGTTTATTGTGACGCATCTCGTACAGGGCTTGGAGCGGTATTGATGCAGGATGGTAAGGTTATCGCTTATGCTTCGAGACAGTTAAAGATACATGAGAAGAATTATCCAGTTCATGATCTTGAATTAGCAGCAGTGGTTCATGCCTTAAAGATCTGGAGGCATTATCTATATGGTGTGACATGTGAGGTGTACACTGATCACAAAAGCCTACAGTACTTGTTCAAACAGAAGGAGTTGAATCTACGACAGCGGAGATGGTTAGAGTTGCTAAAAGACTATGATGTTACTATATTATATCACCCGGGTAAGGCCAATGTGGTGGCCGATGCATTGAGTAGAAAGTATGCCAGCATGGGTAGTCTTGCATATATTCCGGTCAATCAGAGACCATTAGCTCTAGATGTCCAGGCCTTAGCCAACCGGTTCGTGAGATTAGACATTTCTGAGCCTAGCAGAGTGTTAGCCTGCACGGTCGCTCGTTCTTCATTATTAGAGCGTATCCGTGAGAGGCAATTTGATGATCCTCATTTGCGTGAGTTGAGAGATACAGTACAGCGGGGAGGTGCCACACAGGTAAACCTAGATGATGATGGCGTATTGAAATTGCAAGGTCGAGTTTGTGTGCCCAATGTCGAAGGGATTCGGGAGTTGATCTTAGCAGAGGCCCACAGTTCGCGGTATTCTATTCACCCAGGTGCCGCGAAGATGTACCAGGATTTACGGCAGCACTATTGGTGGCGCAGAATGAAGAAAGATATCGTTGCGTATGTCGCTCGGTGTCTAAATTGTCAGCAGGTGAAATATGAGCACTAGAGACCTGGTGGTGTATTCCAGAGGATTGAAATTCTCGAGTGGAAATGGGAGCGGATCACTATGGACTTCGTTACTGGACTTCCTTTGACTCGGAGGAAATTTGATGCTATTTGGGTCATTGTTGATAGGCTGACCAAATCAGCACACTTTATTCCAGTATCTGTCTCCTACTCATCGGAGAGGTTAGCGGAGGTTTACATTAGGGAGATTATTCGTCTCCATGGGGTGCCAGTATCTATTATCTTTGATCGGGGTACGCAGTTTACCTCGCGGTTCTGGAGAGCGGTTCAGCAGGAGTTAGGCACCCAGGTTCAGTTGAGTACAGCATTTCATCCTCAGACGGATGGCCAGTCCGAGAGGACTATTCAGATTCTTGAGGACATGCTTCGAGCCCGTGTTATTGATTTCGGAGGCTCGTGGGATCAGTTTCTACCATTAGCAGAGTTCGCCTACAATAACAGCTACCAATCTAGCATCCAGATGGCTCCGTATGAGGCGTTGTATGGTAGGCGATGTCGATCACCGGTTGGATGGTTTGAACCGGGAGAGGCTCGGTTGTTGGGTACAGACTTAGTTCAGGAGGCCTTAGATAAGGTCAAGACTATTCAGGAGAGATTGCGTTCAGCTCACTCTAGGCAAAAGACTTATGCGGATCGTAAGGTTCGAGATGTAGATTTCATGATTGGTGAACGAGTATTGCTCCGAGTGTCGCCTATGAAGGGCGTGATGAGGTTTGGGAAGAAGGGCAAGCTCAGCCCTTAGGTATATTGGCCCATTTGAGATTCTAGACAGAGTGGGAGGGGTGGCTTACGGATTAGCTTTGCCGCCTAGCTTATCAGCCGTGCATCCAGTTTTTCATGTAGCTATGCTTCGGAGATACCACGGCGATCCCACACATGTGTTAGACTTCAGCATCGTCCAATTGGACAATGATCTATCCTACGAGGAGGAGCCGCGTGGCTATTCTAGACCGGCAGGTTCGATGAGTCGACAGTCACGGGCTTTCTACTCTCGCGTTGTCCACTTGGGAGCAGACCAGTCTAGTTAACCCACTCTTAGTCAACCTAAGATAGAGCTAAACCGAAATTCATTTAAGATCATGGATCATTTAACCTTAGGTGGCTTAATACCTGTGACGACCCAAAGGGTCATCACTTATTTTATTAATAATTTCGAGCTTCTGAGGCCTCGAAAACCTCATTCTATGTTGCCTCGATTTACGTGCACGATCCGAGCATGTAGCCGGAAAGATTTTGTGATAGAAAATATGAATTCTATGAGAAATTTGGATAAAAATGATATTAATATTGATATGGTTGACTTCGGTCAACATTTTTGGTAAACGGATCCGGACCCGAGATTGGATGGTCCCGAGAGGTCCGTAGGAAAATATGGGACTTGGACATGCGTCCGGAGTCGAATTCCGAGGCCTAGAGCCCAAGTTATGAATTTTTATGTGAAATTGTTTTTGATGCAATTCTTAAAGGAAATAAATTAATTGACCTAGGTATCGGGCTCGTATTTTGGTTCCGATGCCCGGTACAAGTCTTAAATATTATATATGTGATTTCTGTAAAGTTTGGTGACATTTGGATGTCGTTTGAGATGTTTTGGACCTTGAGTCCCAAGTTTGAAAGTTTTGAAAACTAAAGGTATGAAAATCATGCATTTGAGGCTTGATTTGATGAAAACGAGGTGATATTGGCTATGTGATCGCACGATCAAGTTCATAATGTGTTTTTGAGGTTATGTGCATATTTGGTTTGGAGCCCCGAGGGCTCGGGTGAACTTTGGATAGGCCACGAGATCAATTTTTCATGTTAGAAGTTGTTGTCAGCAACTGGTGTGCAGAGTTCGCAAATGCGAACTCCCCACTATTCTGCAGAGTTCGCAAATGCGAACAATAGTTCGCAAATGCGAACTCCCCCCTATTGTGTCTGTGTTCGCAAATGCGAACAATAGTTCGCAAATGCGAACTTGACTCTTCTGTGCCTGTGTTCTCAAATGCGAGCTATAGTTCTCAAATGCGAACTGGCCACTATTCCGCCTGGGTTCGCAAATGCGAACAATAGTTCGCAAATGCGAAACTCCCCATATTTAGCCTGTGTTCGCAATTGCGAACAATAGTTCGCAAATGCGAACTTCCCAGTTTTGCCTTGGCTTCGCAAATGCGAAGAAATGTTCGCAAATGCGAACTTCCCTCCCTTAGCTTATTTTTCAAACTCCAGAAATTGGTCGGGGTTCGCAATTGCGAACCCATGTTCGCAAATGCGAACACAGAGACCTGAAAAACACGGATTTCGGTCATTTCTTCACATTTTTACAAAACCAAAACACCCATTTGCGATTCTTCAAGGATTTCTTCTTCATCAAATCGATTGTAAGTCACTTTTTACTTAATTCTTTCAATTCCTAACATCATTAAACATGTTTTTCATTAGAAATCAAATGTTTTCATGGTAAAATTCTTGTTTTTGTTAGAAAATAGGGTTTTTCATAAATTGGGGAATTGGACCTCGAATTGAGGTCCGATTTTGAAACAAATTATATACATGAACTCGTGGGGGGATGGGTAACCGGATTTTGGTCCTAACCCCGAATTCCGACCATGTGGGCCCGGGGTTGAAATTTACTATTCATGGCATAATGTTGTAAAAGTGGTATTTGGTATTAAGAATTAGTTTGTTGAGTAGAATTGATGATATTAAATCAATTGTGTATAGATACGGTTGGATTGGAGCCAAATTGAAAGAAAAGACATTTCCACGGATTGGATTGTTCACAAGCATTCGAGGTAAGTGTTTGTTCTATCCTAGCTTGAGGGAATAGGATTATGTGTTATGTGTTATGTGATCGAGTGCGGTGTATGGGCTGTGGTGACGAGCATCCATACACCGGCGTCTAGTATGACCGTGAGTCATTGGAAAATGATATTTTGAGATATATTACAGGTGAATCGTTATTGTTCTCCCTTGTTGGGACTTGTTGTGAAGATAATTATTGATTGCCCTTGATAGGACGATTTATGAATTGTTGTTTCTTTCTCTGCCCTTAACCGTGATTGTTATTTGGGTGAGGAAGAGTGATAATGCACGAAGGGTGATGCCGTGCCATGTTTATTTATTTATGCACGAAGGTTAATGCCGTGCCATGTTTATTTATTGATTATGCACGAAGGATCATGTCGTGCCTGTTATTGAACCATGTACGAAGGATCATGCCGTACTATGGATGTGAGGATGAGAGTAAAAGCCGAAGGGTGATGCCGTGCAATTGTTTGCTATTCCTTGACTTGATATTACTTGTTTTTCCATTATATTTTATTTGGTGATGCCGTGCAATTGTTTGCTATTCCTTGACTTGATATTACTTGTTTTTCCATTATATTTTATTTGGGTGATGCCGTGCAATTGTTTGCCATTTCTTGACTTGATATTACTTGTGTTTCCATTATACCTTGTTTTCCTTGTGAACTTATTTGATTGTTAATTGGGTGAGGAAGAGTGATAATGCACGAAGGGTGATGCCGTGCCATGTTTATTTATTTATTTATGCACAAAGGATCATGCCGTGCATTGTTATTGAACCATGTACAAAGGATCATGCCGTACCATGGATGCGAGGATGAGAGTAAAAGCACGAAGGGTGATGCCGTGCACTTTATTTGCTTATTTGGCGAGGATGAGAGTAAAAGCACGAAGGGTGATGCCGTGCACTTCATTTGCTATTCCTTCAATTGATATTACTTGTGTTTACATTACACTTTGTTTTTCCTTGTGAAATTATTAACTGTGGTTAATTGTTGAATTCTTTAAGATATTCCTTATCGTGTTAATACTTGATTATTTCTTGTTATTTTGTGGTACACATATATATATATTGAATTGCACAGGTTATGTGGGTGTCTGGTCCTAGGCTTGTCACTACTTCGCCGGATAGGCCGGGCACTTACCAGCACATGGGGTCGGTTGTGCTGATGCTACACTTCTGTGCGTTTTTGCACAGGTCCAGGTTACGATCAGGAGCAGCAGCAGCAGTAAATAGATTGCGTGGGAGTTGATCACATTTGAGACCGAGGTAGCTTGCGGACGTCCGCAGGCCCGGCGTCTCTTTCTCTATTTATGTTAATAGCTGTAGTCTCGTTGTTCCGAGACAAACAGAATTATGTTATATTTCCTTCAGACTTTTATGTGTAGTATTCCATAGTAGTTTGTGAGTTGGTGACTCCAAGTCTTGGGTAGAGGATTTCAGTATGATTTTTACCTTGTGATTTGTTATTTCCATTTCGATAAAGTATTCCGCATTTATTTAATTAAAATTGTGTTAAAAACAGGATAGTATGAATACAGTGGCTTGCCTAGCTACCACGAGTAGGCGCCATCACGATCCCGATATTGGGGGAAAATCCGGGTCGTGACAAGTTGGTATCGGAGCTCTAGGTTACATAGGTCTCACCACTCACTAACAAGCTTAGTAGAGTTTGAGAGGTAGGTACGGAGACGTCTGTACTTGTCCTCCAGAGTCTATTGAGTTAGGAAAAAAAGTCTCTCATTTGTTCTTTCTTGTCGTGCTACTTGATCCTCAATTACTGATTGAATCTCTATTCTGTCCTTTCGCAGATGGTAAGGACACGCACTTCTTCGTCCGCTGACCAGCAGCCTGAGCCCCAGACAGCTCCCGTGAGGGGCATGGGCCAAGGTCGTATTAGAGGCTGTGGTAGGGGTAGAGCTCAGCCTCATGCAGCTACCCCAGAGGTGGAGCCTCATATTGAGATTGAAGAGGAGGTTCCGGTTCCAGCAGCTCCAGTGGGCCCAGCTCAGGTCCCAGGAGAGGCTTTGATTACCTCGGATCTCCGGGATGCTTTGGTCAGAATAGCGGGATTTATGGATAGCATTGCCAGAGCGGGTTTATTATCAGTTGCCCCAGCCACTTCTCAGGCTGGAGGAGGGGCCCGGACTCCTATTGCTCGTACTCCGGAGCCAGTAGCTCCTCAGCCTCAGGCACCAGTGGTTCAGCCAGCTGTGGCCACTCAGTCAGGTACCACAGCTCATGCCGGCGATGGAGCGGCCATGACTTCCGATTCGTTATGGAGGCTTGATCGGTTCTCCAAGCTATTTACCACTACATTCGGTGGAGCCGCATCAGAGGATCCTCAGGACTTTTTATTCAGTTGTCATGACTATGGGGGTCGTGGAGACAAACGGAGTTGATTTTTGTACTTTCATACTTGCAGGATCCGCCAAGACTTGGTGGAGAGATTATTGCTCGACTCGACCAAGCAGGGTCCCCGGCTCTATCATGGGACCGGCTTGCGGAACTATTTATGGAGAAGTTTCTCCCTCGCTACTCGGCGGGATTTACTTCGGAGGCGGTTTGAGCGCCTCCATCGGGCACTATGACAGTTACACAAGATGAGACGAGATTTATTGACTTGGCTCGTCATGCGAGTGGTGATACTTCCCACGGAGCGGGAGAGGGTTCGCAGATGTATAGATGGGCTTAATCAGCCAATTAGACTTCGGATGGCTATGGGCGTGGGGAGTGACATATCATTTCAGGAGGCAGCTAATGCAACACGCAGAGTTGAGATGGCTCTTGCTAGGGGAGGCGGTTATTCTTCGGATAAGAGGCCTCGTCATGCGTGTAGATTTGGTGGTTCTTCCTCCGGTAGCGAGAGAATCCTTTGATAGAGGCCGGTCCTCCGAGCCTTTTCATTCCGCCCTTCGTGCTTCACGGGGTGGATCGTGTGATCGTGGTTCTCGGGGGCATTATTCGGACCAGCCTCCTATTAATGCTCAGCCTCTTCAGGAGTGTTCGTGGAGGCCATTCAGGTCGTCGGGGCCAGCAGCCCTATCGGTAGTAGTAATTGTTTGAAAGTGGAGATACACATAAATAGAATAAATATTTAATGGATAGAGATTATATATTTTAAGATATAAATAAGAGTAAAAAAATTCCTTCTAATTAATATGGGGTATTATCACTTTTAGCCCGCACCACAAACTATTTAGAGGTGGAGACCGTCCAGCCAGAGGCAGAGGTCAGCCAGTTAATGACCGTCCTAGGGATGTAGGTCAGAGGGGAGGTGCTGATCCCCGATTATATGCTTTGCCAGCCAGGCCAGAGGCAGAGGCATCGATGCCGTGATTACATGTATCATTATTGTTTGTGGCAGAGGTGCTTCAGTATTATTTGACCCTGGATCTACATATTCCTATGTGTCTTCCTACTTCGCACCGTATTTGGCCGTGCCCAGCTATGCTCTGGATATTCCAGTTTATGTGGCTACACAAGTGGGTGACTCCATTGTAGTCGATCGGGTGCATCGTTCGTGCGTAGTTATATTTGGGGGTCTTGAGACCCGTGTGGATCTGTTGCTTTTGGATATGGTAGATTTTGATGTCATATTGGGGATGGACTGGTTGTCCCCATACCATGCTATTCTTGATTGTCATGCTAAGATAGTGACCTTAGCCTTGCCAGAATCACCCCGGCTAGAGTGGAAAGGTACCTCAAGCCACTCCGTTCGCACTGTTATTTCTTATGTTAAGGCTCGACGTATGGTCGAGAAGGGGTGTCTAGCTTATTTGGCTTATGTTCGTGATTCCAGTACAGAAGTTCCTTCCATTGACTCAGTCCCTATTGCACGGGAGTTTCCTGAGGTTTTTCCTTCAGACCTGCCGGGCTTGCCACCCGACAGGGATATTGATTTCTGTATTGATTTGGCACCGGGCACTCACCCCATCTCTATTCCACCCTATCGTATGGCCCCGCCGGATTTAAAAGAGTTGAAAGATGAGTTGCAGGACCTTCTTGAGAAGGGCTTTATCAGGCCCAGTGTTTCCCCCTGGGGAGCACCTTTATTATTTGTAAAGAAGAAGGATGGCTCGATGCGGATGTGTATTGATTACCGGCAGTTAAACAAAGTGACTATCAAAAATAAATATCCACTGCCGAGGATTGATGATTTGTTTGACCAGCTCCAGGGAGCGAGGGTATTCTCTAAGATAGACTTGAGGTCAGGCTACCATCAGCTGAAGATCAGGGCGGCCGACATTCCTAAGACAACCTTTCGCTCTAGATATGGGCATTATGAGTTCTTGGTCATGTCCTTCGGGTTGACCAATGCCCCCGCAGCATTCATGGAGTTGATGAATCGGGTATTCAGGCCTTACTTAGATCTGTTCGTGATAGTCTTCATAGATGACATCCTGGTGTACTCCCGCAGCCGGGAAGAGCACGAGCAGCACCTCAGAGTGGTTCTTCAGACTCTGAAAGATAACCAGCTATATGCCAAATTTTCTAAATGTGAGTTCTGGCTGAGTTCGGTAGCATTTCTGGGTCACATTGTATCTGTGGAAGGTATTCAGGTAGACCCAAAGAAGATTGAGGCAGTCCAGAATTGGCCTCGACCAGCTTCAGTGACTGAGATACGGAGTTTCTTGGGATTAGCAAGTTACTACCGTCGTTTTGTAGAGGGGTTTTCTTCTATTGCAGCCCCGATGACCAGATTGACCCAGAAGGGTGTCCAGTTTCAGTGGTCAGAGGAGTGTGAGGCGAGCTTTCAGAAGCTCAAGACAGCCTTGACCACCGCACCAGTGTTGGTACTACCTATAGGTACATGGCCTTATACAGTTTATTGTGACGCATCTCGTACATGGCTTGGAGCGGTATTGATGCAGGATGGTAAGGTTATCGCTTATGCTTCGAGGCAGTTAAAGATACATGAGAAGAATTATCCAGTTCATGATCTTGAATTAGCAACAGTGGTTCATGCCTTAAAGATCTGGAGGCATTATCTATATGGTGTGACATGTGAGGTGTACACCTGATCACAAAAGCCTACAGTACTTGTTCAAACAGAAGGAGTTGAATCTACGACAGCGGAGATGGTTAGAGTTGCTAAAATACTATGATGTTACTATATTATATCACCCAGGTAAGGCCAATGTGGTGGCCGATGCATTGAGTAGAAAGTATGCCAGCATGGGTAGTCTTGCATATATTCCGGTCAATCGGAGACCATTAGCTCTAGATGTCCAGGCCTTAGCCAACCGGTTCGTGAGATTAGACATTTCTGAGCCTAGCAGGGTGCTAGCCTGCACGGTCGCTCGTTCTTCATTATTAGAGCGTATCCGTGAGAGGCAATTTGATGATCCTCATTTGCGTGAGTTGAGAGATACAGTACAGCGGGGAGGTACCACACAGGTAAACCTAGATGATGATGGCGTATTGAAATTGCAGGGTCGAGTTTGTGTGCCCAATGTCGAAGGGATTCGGGAGTTGATCTTAGCAGAGGCCCACAGCTCGCGGTATTCTATTCACCCAGGTGCCGCGAAGATGTACCAGGACTTACGGCAACACTATTGGTGGCGCAGAATGAAGAAAGATATCGTTGCGTATGTCGCTCGGTGTCTAAATTGTCGGCAGGTGAAATATGAGCACCAGAGACCTGGTGGTGTATTCCAGAGGATTGAAATTCCCGAGTGGAAATGGGAGCGGATCACTATGGACTTCGTTACTGGACTTCCTTTGACTCGGAGGAAATTTGATGCTATTTGGGTCATTGTTGATAGGTTGACCAAGTCAGCACACTTTATTCCAGTATCTGTCTCCTACTCGTCGGAGAGGTTAGCGGAGGTTTACATTAGGGAGATTGTTCGTCTCCATGGGGTGCCAGTATCTATTATCTCTGATCGGGGTACGCAGTTTACCTCGCGGTTCTGGAGAGCGGTCCAGCGGGAGTTAGGCACTCAGGTTCAGTTGAGTACAGCATTTCATCCTCGGACGGATGGCCAGTCCGAGAGGACTATTCAGATTCTTGAGGACATGCTTCGAGCCTGTGTTATTGATTTCGGAGGCTCGTGGGATCAGTTTCTACCATTAGCAGAGTTCGCCTACAATAACAGCTACCAATCTAGCATCCAGATGGCTCCGTATGAGGCGTTGTATGGTAGGCGATGTCGATCACCAGTCGGATGGTTTGAACCGGGAGAGGCTCGGTTATTGGGTACAGACTTAGTTCAGGAGGCCTTAGATAAGGTCAAGACTATTCAGGAAAGATTGCGTTCAGCTCAGTCTAGGCAAAAGACTTATGCGGATCGTAAGGTTCGAGATGTAGATTTCATGGTTGGTGAACGAGTATTGCTCCGAGTGTCGCCTATGAAGGGCGTGACGAGGTTTGGGAAGAAGGGCAAGCTCAGCCCTAGGTATATTGGCCCATTTGAGATTCTAGACAGAGTGGGAGGGGTGGCTTACGATTAGCTTTGCCGCCTAGCTTATCAGCCGTGCATCCAGTTTTTCACGTATCTATGCTTCGGAGATACCACGGCGATCCCACACATGTGTTAGACTTCAGTACTGTCCAATTCGACAATGATCTATCTTACGAGGAGGAGCCGGTGGCTATTCTAGACCGGCAGGTTCGACGGTTGAGGTCGAAGAGTTATCCTTCTGTGCGTGTTCAGTGGAGAGGTCAGCCTCCTGAGGCATCGACCTGGGAGTCCGAGTCTGATATGCGGAGCCGTTACCCACACTTGTTTCCTGACTCGGTACTTCTTTCTTTTGTCCGTTCGAGGACGAACGGTTGTTTTAGAGGTGGAGATTGTGACGACCCAAAGGGTCATCACTTATTTTATTAATAATTTCGAGCTTCTGAGGCCCTGAAAACCTTATTCTATGTTGCCTCGATTTACGTGCATGATCCGAGCATGTAGCCGGAAAGATTTTGTGATAGAAAATATGAATTCTATGAGAAATTTGGATAAAAATGATATTAATATTGATATGGTTGACTTCGGTCAACATTTTTGGTAAACGGATCCGGACCCGAGATTGGATGGTCCCGAGAGGTCCGTAGGAAAATATGGGACTCGGACATGCGTCCGGAGTCGAATTCTGAGGCCTAGAGCCCAAGTTATGAATTTTTATGTGAAATTGTTTTTGATGTAATTGTTAAAGGAAAATGAATTAATTGACCTTGGTATCGGGCTCGTATTTTGGTTCCGACGCCCGGTACAAGTCTTAAATATTATATATGTGATTTCTGTAAAGTTTGGTGACATTTGGATGTCGTTTGAGATGTTTTGGACCTCGAGTCCCAAGTTTGAAAGTTTTGAAAACTAAAGGTATGAAAATCATGCATTTGAGGCTTGATTTGATGAAAACGAGGTGATATTGGCGATGTGATCGCACGAACAAGTTCATAATGTGTTTTTGAGGTTATGTGCATATTTGGTTTGGAGCCCCGAGCGCTCGGGTGAACTTTGGATAGGCCACGAGATCAATTTTTCATGTTAGAAGTTGCTGTCTGCAACCTGGTCTGCAGAGTTCGCAAATGCGAACTCCCCACTATTCTGCAGAGTTCGCGAATGCGAACAATAGTTCGCAAATGCGAACTCCCCCCTATTGTGTCTGTGTTCGCAAATGCGAACAATAGTTCGCAAATGCGAACTTGACCCTTCTGTGCCTGTGTTCGCAAATGCGAGCTATAGTTCGCAAATGCGAACTGGCCACTATTCCGCCTGGGTTCGCAAATGCGAACAATAGTTCGCAAATGCGAAACTCCCCATATTTAGCCTGTGTTCGCAATTGCGAACAATAGTTCGCAAATGCGAACTTCCCAGTTTTGCCTTGGCTTCGCAAATGCGAAGAAATGTTCGCAAATGCGAACTTCCCACCCTTAGCTTATTTTTCAAACTCCGGAAATTGGTCGGGGTTCGCAATTGCGAACACAGAGACCTGAAAAACACGGATTTCAGCCATTTCTTCACATTTTTACAAAACCAAAACACCCATTTGCGATTCTTCAAGGATTTCTTCTTCATCAAATCGATTGTAAGTCACTTTTTACTTAATTCTTTCAATTCCTAACATCATTAAACATGTTTTTCATTAGAAATCAAATGTTTTCATGGTAAAATTCTTGTTTTTGTTAGAAAATAGGGTTTTTCATAAATTGGGAATTGGACCTCGAATTGAGGTCCGATTTTGAAACAAATTATATACATGAACTCGTGGGGGATGGGTAACCGGATTTTGGTCCTAACCCCGAATTCCGACCATGTGGGCCCGGGGTTGAAATTTACTATTCATGGCAGAATGTTGTAAAAGTGGTATTTGGTATTAAGAATTAGTTTGTTGAGTAGAATTGATAATATTAAATCAATTGTGTATAGATACGGTTGGATTGGAGCCAAATTGAAAGAAAAGACATTTCCACGGATTGGATTGTTCATAAGCATTCGAGGTAAGTGTTTGTTCTATCCTAGCTTGAGGGAATAGGATTATGTGTTATGTGTTATGTGATCGAGTGCGGTGTATGGGCTGTGGTGACGAGCATCCATACATTGGCGTCTAGTATGACCGTGAGTCGTTGGAAAATGATATTTTGAGATATATTACAGGTGAATCGTTATTGTTCTCCCTTGTTGGGACTTGTTGTGAAGATAATTATTGATTGCCCTTGATGGGACGATTTATGAATTGTTGTTTCTTTCTCTGCCCTTAACCGTGATTGTTATTTGGGTGAGGAAGAGTGATAATGCACGAAGGGTGATGCCGTGCCATGTTTATTTATTTATGCACGAAGGTTAATGCCGTGCCATGTTTATTTATTGATTATGCACGAAGGATCATGCCGTGCCCTCGTTATTTAACCATGTACGAAGGATCATGCCGTACTATGGATGTGAGGATGGGAGTAAAAGCACGAAGGGTGATGCCGTGTACTTTATTTGTTTATTTGGTGAGGATGAGAGTAAAAGCACGAAGGGTGATGCCGTGCAATTGTTTGCTATTCCTTGACTTGATATTACTTGTTTTTCCATTATATTTTATTTGGGTGATGCCGTGCAATTGTTTGCCATTTCTTGACTTGATATTACTTGTGTTTCCATTATACCTTGTTTTCCTTGTGAACTTATTTGATTGTTAATTGGGTGAGGAAGAGTGATAATGCACGAAGGGTGATGCCGTGCCATGTTTATTTATTTATTTATGCACGAAGGATCATGCCGTGCCCTATTATTGAACCATGTACGAAGGATCATGCCGTACCATGGATGTGAGGATGAGAGTAAAAGCACGAAGGGTGATGCCGTGTACTTTATTTGCTTATTTGGTGAGGATGAGAGTAAAAGCACGAAGGGTGATGCCGTGCAACTGTCTGCTATTTCTTCAATTGATATTACTTGTGTTTACATTACACTTTGTTTTTCCTTGTGAAATTATTAACCGTGGTTAATTGTTGAATTCTTTAAGATATTCCTTATTGTGTTAATACTTGATTATTTCTTGTTATTTTGTGGTACACATATATATATATTGAATTGCACAGGTTTATGTGGGTGTCTGGTCCTAGGCTTGTCACTACTTCGCCGGGATAGGCCAGGCACTTACCAGCACATGGGGTCGGTTGTGCTGATGCTACACTTCGGTGCGTTTTTGCACAGGTCCAGGTTACGATCAGGAGCAGCAGCAGCAGTAAATAGATTGCGTGGGAGTTGATCACATTTGAGACCGAGGTAGCTTGCAGACGTCCGCAGGCCCGGCGTCTCTTTCTTTATTTATGTTAATAGCTGTAGTCTCATTGTTCCGAGACAAACAGAATTATGTTATATTTCCTTCGGACTTTTATGTGTAGTATTCCATAGTAGTTTGTGAGTTGGTGACTCCAAGTTCTTGGGTAGAGGATTTCAGTATGATTTTTACCTTGTGATTTGTTATTTCCATTTCGATAAAGTATTCCGCATTTATTTAATTAAAATTGTGTTAAAAACAGGATAGTATGAATACAGTGGCTTGCCTAGCTACCATGAGTAGGCGCCATCACGATCCCGATATTGGGGGAAAATCCGGGTTGTGACAATCAAAAACCCGTACACAGACATTGTTGGGTTTCAATCCCAATTTTCATGCGTTGTAAAGTTGAAAGGGGGCAAATGTCTACCCCAGAACCTCCATCTATCATGACCCTTGTGACGTAGAAACCTTCACATTTGACAGCCAAATGCAGAGCCTTGTTGTGGGCTGCTCCTTCAGAGGTAAATCAGCTTTGCTAAAAGAGATCTGGTTAACTATAAAGAATCTCTCCATCATTTGTTCAAGCTACTCAACTGATGTCTCAACTGGCACATATGCCTCATTCAAAGTTTTCAACAAGACCTTTTGATGCTCAGCGGACTTCATCAACAAAGACAACATGGACACTTGTTCTGGGTACTTGCGCAATTGGTCTAGCACCTCATAGTCAGGCATTTGCATTTTCTGAAAAAAGGCTTCTGCTTCTTCAGTGCTTACAGGCTTCTTGGATGGGAAACATTTCCGTGTGGCATTATTCACTTCCGCACTATGATATTCCCAGGCAGTTCTCCTGTGATCTCTTTACCTTTGTGTGTGACCACCGTCTGTTGATAATTCCAAGGTACTGCGGACGGGTCCGTCATAAGCTTCTGTGGCACGCGTACGATAACCACGGGCTCATTCGATCGCAGTGGTTTAATCGCCCCCCCAGACCACATAGGTTCCTTTGGGCACATATATCGGAATTTCTCTTTTCATCTGAAACTTCTTTGAAGCGCTTATTACCAGGGGATTTTCTAATAGCCCTCGTGGGAGGTAAAGAAATCCATTTTTCTGAGGCACTATCGTTTCTGCCTTTGTTTCAATCTTCTTTTCAAACTCAGCTTTAACAGTTTCATTCTTCTCCCCCCTTTTCTCTTGTTTTGGGACTGTTTTAGGCTGTCTTTCTATGTCAGCAATGGCAATTATGGCTTTTAGAGCAGGGTCAAATTCCTTGTCCTTGCAAATCATTCCAATTACTGGCCCGTTGTTATTGGCCGGTAGTGGGTTATTCGTCACATTAGGAATATCTTCATCCGCAAACACTATCCTTCCTTGGTTAATCAACTCTTGCATAGTGTCATACCTATTTTTTTCACATGTAAATGTGCCACTATTTAATACTACACCCTGAGAAGGGATATAATAATAATCGGGGAAGGAGTTTTTCCACTTAAAGGACAGTCGGAGCGGGATCAATTTATTTAATTTATTCAGAGTCACCACTTGGGAAAATAATGGCGTCCCAAGTCACCGGTTTAATCCCGAACCAAGGAAATTTATGACTCTGTATTACAGTCTGCGAAACTAGAAACCTGGATAATGAATTCTATTAACTCAGGAGAAGGTGTTAGGCACTCCCAGATTTTGTGGTTTTAACACGGTCGCTCAACTGTGATTTTTGTTTTTATGTGATTTCTTTATATATTTTAAATATGTGCTTTTATGTTCCGCTTTTTAATTTTAGAAGAATTGCGACATCACGAAAACACATTTCGAGTCACACCGCAACCAGTACGCCTGTGACTTTAATGCGTCTCAGTTTCACCGAGAGATAAATTTGGGTCACATAAATGTGCACCCGTATTTAGGAAAGTAATTTTATTAAAGTCGTGCTAAAGAGTCTATCGTGTTGTTAACTTTGGGAAAGACCGTGAAATTTACTAAACGGTCCTCCCGGGTCTAAGTTTTTCATAACAATTTATTGAGGGCCCCGTGATTGTATTTAGTGCGGCGAGGCTCATCTCATTATTATTTAAAAGGTCAATCCTAAATAGCTAAATTTTCTATCAAGGTTCATCTTAATTTATTTTAAAGGCAGTTCCAGTTATATTTTAAAATGAGTGTTCAGAGCTTTGGGCCTCAAGATGAGCCTAATACAAAAGAGAATAAATAAACTGGGCTTGAGGCCCATGCATATACCAGCCTTTATCCTAGAGATTAGAATGACCAGCATTGGGTCCTGTTTCGTTCTGGGCGGACCTTCGTGTAACTGGGCCAAATGTGCCCAGATTTGTGGCTTTGGCAGTCCAGACATCATTATTAATTAATTTGAAATTCATCTTACTGATTGAGTCATTTTCAATTGCATTAGTAATCCAATTTAGGGGATGAAACACAAACTAAAATCTAAAAGATCTAATTCATCTATCCAGCAGTGGTAAAATAGCGAATCAATCAAATTTGTTTTGAAATTGAAAAACAATCAACAACTAAGAAAACACATTTTGCTCTGTGCATGCTATAAAATAACAAGTTTTCGAAACGGTTTTCAACATCTGGACCTTAACGCCTATTGAAAATTAAATAGAATTGATTTACATGTGTTATGTGTCAATAGTATAGCTGAAGATCAAAAATATCACTGTTTAAACATCGATATGGAAATGTGCTTAGACGAATACATTACCACCTAGTCATGAATCATTATCCTGTTATCATGTTCTAGAAATCCTTTTTCAATTAAACCTCTAATAATCCAATTTACACCTAGCATACAAGATTAAACAACATGATTTCCAGATTCCTTTTCATATACTAATTACCTAAAATATTCCAAATCTAACCATTAATTTTAATATTATAATGAATTCTAATTACTAAAAAATTATCACAAGTCAAGTATCAATACTATCTAAATGTGACAGTAAAGTCAGTCCAAAAATATACGGTCCATAGTTCAATTTAACAGTTTTGAAGATTTACTACACATAGTCTAATTAGTTTTTATGTATAAAAGAAACTAAGAAAAACAGAGATAATAAACTGCAGTAGCCTAGCTTCGAAACAACTTCTATTTGTATTTCATAATCCAATCGATCAATTGAGGTTACAAGGTTGTGTACCTGGAAATTTGAATAGATTCATTAGATTTAATGAACACAACAACTAGACAGGATGCAGAAACAACATTTTCAGCTGCAAATTCACAGCAACAGTAGTTCAATAAGATCAACAGCAATTCAAGAGTATTTGAACACTTTCAGCAGAACCAATATAACTTCAAATCTACTTAATTGAATTTCAGCAAATGAAACAGCAATGTAACAGTGTTTTTTATGGTTTTCTGTTGTTTTTAGATTTTTTAAAGAGGATTTTGATATAGAAAAAGCAATTTGTGATCTGAAACTGTGAGTTTCAGATCTGAAATGCAGCAGAGAATTTTGGGGTTTTTCTAGTGTCTATATGGTTCCCTAAGGTTCAAAAAGAGATCTAAAAAAAATTAAAAGAAGGTCTGAAAGTTCAAAAGTTCTAAAAATCATAAAAGAAGTCCTTAATTATGCAGATTTTATGTCTATTTATTGACCCAAATAGGAGGGAAATTCAAATTTGAATTATTTCATGGAAAACCCTCTAATTTCCAATTATTTAGGCAGATTACTGCATTTATTTTGTTAAAAGTTACACTATAACACCTCCTAGAAGGTTCTACCATATTCCATTTCATTATAATACCTAATGTACCCCTACTTGCTTAGGGGAATTACTAAATTTATCCTTTTTTATCCCCAAAATGCCCTTAATCCTCTATATTTATAACAACTTTACCATTTCTTTCCCAATTGCACCCCTTCTCTTTTAATCTTATTACAATTGTACCAATTTCCCTTTCCCGATTTTACCCCTACTTCTTAAGGTTTATTACCTTTTCTAAATTCTGTATTTTATTCTAGTTTTAATCAATTTTTAGCATTGTATTTATTAAATAGCCACAATTAAGTTACTATAGTTCAATTAACCAATTAGCCCTCTTAACTAATCAAAATTTCAAAATTAGTTCAATTAATTAAAATCACATATCATTCATAACCAACCCTAGGCATTCTTACAAACATAGCCACTTTTATTCAATTATCCAATTAACAAGACTCGGGGAATAATTTGATAGATGGTGAGTCTTATTAATCGAAATAACTAATCGCAATTGAATCTATCAAGTAAAACACCTTAGGTGGATACGAATCATGTGGTTTTAACTATCGACCTACTTGAATCTAAAATTGTCTAAGGGCAAATCTAATAATCGAACTAAATCACTAACTACAGCTATAACCAATACATCCTAAGTGTTAATCAATAACAAATAACCAACACAATTCCACTAATCATCAATTAATCAACTTGAATTTCAAAACAGGATCGAAATAGATTCCTATTATCAACGGATCAAAAATTTCAGTCTGATCTTTACTGTTATATTTCACTTATTAAATCTAAGAAAATGAATTCAAACTAACAGAAATTAGAAAAGAGAGAAATTAAGTCCGGTCTTTTTTTTTTAAATTTTACTTATTAATCAGAAATTAGCACATTTAACAAAAATCTAACAGAAAATCTAAAAGTCTAGAAATTGTTAAAACAATACTAATAAAAATTAGAAACTAATTTGAAATCTAAAAGATGAATCAAGAAGAATTAAACAAAACAAAGGAATTCTTTCTGTTTCATGCAAATAAGACGAATTATGTTTCATACAAACAAAACGAGTTAAAAAAAACAAAGAGAAAAGAAGAAGACTTAGCTTTTCCGTTATTTTCTTTTCTTGTAAATTTTCTATTTTTCTTCTGTTTCATTCTTCTTTTCTTGAACAGACTTCATGTCTTTCTTGAATCTTGTTTTTTGGGCATATTTCTTGACTTTTTCTTGAATCTTTCTTCTTTAACTTGAATTACGGCAGCTTCTAAGACTCAATATTTGTGTTATAGTGTGAGGGTCTTAAAAAGAATGGTGGGGTGTGTGTTTTAGAGTGTTTGGGTGGCGGCGCCATTAGAGTTTAAAATTTGGAGCGTTCGGATGTTATTTGAGGGAAATCACTTAGAGGACGGTGATGAGGAGGTGAAGAGGAATGTTTTAATGTTGGTTTGGTCGAAAAAGGAGGTCGGCCGCCGCCACAGGCAGCGAACCCTAGGCGGCAGCGAGTTACGGAGGAGAGGGAGTGAGGGGTCTGTGAGACAGTGTGAGAGATGAAAAGAAAAGGATGTCTCTAACATTTTTTGTGTTTTGTATATTAAACTGTAATAAAGGCTTTAAACCATTGGATTTAAAGATAATGAATGGTTGTGATTGAATCAGATTTAAGAAAAGTGGGAACCGTGTATTTGGGGCTTGGGCGTCTTGGACCGGCTGGGCTGGGCGATTTCATTTGGGCTACTGGGTTATGACCCAATCTTTTGCCTGTGTTATTTTTGTGTTGTATTTTCCCTTGTATTTTTTGTATTGCATTTGTGTATTATTATTTTTTATATTTTGTATTTATATTGTATTTCAATTTTTTTTTTGTATTTTCTGTATTTTTTCTATTTTGTAATTATTTGGAAAACTATTAAACTATTTTCTTTCTTTTTTGGCAACTTTTCCATTTAAAAGAAAACAAATGTTATTTTTTTTATTTTTCTTTCATTTGTTAAAATGAATTAATCTCTAAAATGCATTTTTGTATTTTTTATTTATCAAACACAAATAACATGCAAGCAATTGACACAAAAAATCACATAAAATATAAAAAATATGGAAAAATCATTTATTTGAATTTTATGGGAACAACTCATGTGCAGGGTAAATATCATGTGCTCACACATAGCTTTCTTCAAAGTCCAGCAATTATTGGTGCTATGCCCCTCGACTCCTGAATGATAAGCGCAATACACACCTCGTTTGTAAGCCGGAGAATCTGGATTCTATCTATTCTAGGGAACATGCTGCAACAGATTCTCCTGCTTGACCTTAGGGAAAAGGGTGGAATATGGTTCCCCTATTGGTATGAAGTTTGACTTAGGTGGTTTACGAGGGCGAGTGGTATTTTGTAGCGGTCGGAAGTTATACTGATTTTGGTAAGGAGGTTGATTTCTCTGAAATGGAGGTGGGTTTCGGTTGGCCGGTGACTGTGGCCAGCCAAAAGGCTGAGCATTCATGACTGTATAGGGTTGAGGTGGAGGAGCATAGGCCATATCATTGTGCAGATAATAATGTTGGGGGGTCTTTTTGGAGAACACTTGCCTTGGAGATCGGTACCCTCTGTCTCCAACCATTGCCATGACCGTTTCTTCTTTCTTTTTGCCCTTATCCATTCCTCTAGACCCATCTTGGATGGCTTGGGAGGTTGCTCTTATGGCTGCTTGGCTCAATATTCTTCCATTTTTCAGACCGTTGTCCACCATTTCTCCGATCTTAATTGCTTCTGCAAAAGGCCTTCCCATAGCTGACATCATATTTTGGAAGTAATCTGTCTCTTGGGCTTACAGAAAAATAGTGACCATCTCCAACTCGTCCATTGGGGTTTTTACTCTCGAGGTTTGTTCATGCCATTTAATAGCGTATTCTCTGAAACTTTCAGAGGGTTTCTTCTTCAAGTTAGACAAGGAATTCTGATCGGGTGCGATGTCAATGTTATATTGAAATTACCGAACAATATCCCTAGCAAGATCATCCCATATATGCCAACGTGAGATGTATTGTTCCATGTACCATTCCGAAGCTATACCGATTAAGATTTCTCCAAAATATTCCATCAACAATTCTTCTTTGCCACCGACACCCCGTAACTGATTGCAATATTTCTTCAAATGAGCAATGGGGTCGCCATGCCGATCATACTTTTCAAATTTTGGTGTTTTGAAACCTGGCGGTAAATGGACATGCGGGAACATACATAAATCTGCATAGGAGACACTCTTCTGCTGGCTTAGACCTTGCATGCTCTTTAAACTTTGTTTAAGGCTTCTCATTCTCTTAGCCATCTCATCCTGTGTCGGAGCTTTTAGATTTTGACATGGGGTAAGCTCGTATTGGGGTTGCTAAGGACAAATATTGGTGGCAAATTGGGTAGGATCTAGCAAAAGAGGTGGCGCTGGGAATGTAAAAAAGGATAAGTCAAAGATAGGAGCATGTGTAACGGGCTACGCCGTGATTGGAACGGGCAACACAGTGGATGTTTTTGTGGCCGTATCCGCTGTTTACATCTGGGGATAAGAAGTGGAGGGTGATCCAGAGAGAGTCGTGATGGTAGAATATCTGAACAGAGTAGGTGGATAATTGGTGGGGGTATTGGAAATCCCACTTGGCCGGATAAATAGTTCGGGGAACACAAGGATCAGACTTGGGGGCTCCTTCCCGTTGTTCGACTCGTCCAACATTTCCAGCATGCGAAAACGTAAATCCTGTTCTCTTCAGCAGTTGCTGATTCAGCAGTCAGGATAGCTGATATGGAACTTTCCTCGAAAATAGGAACTATCGATAGAGGGATTTCTAAAGACATGTCGATACTTCCTTTTTATCTTGTAAAGTAAGTATGGGTACTTCTTCTCGATTCAGTAACGGGCCATTGAACGTTTCCCTTGGACCACGTGAAATATGAATGGGAGGCCAAACTACCACAAAATCAACCACCTTTTCTAAAGACATGGATTTCAATAAAAAATGGTTAGTCTGAAAAAACTAACAGATAAGTAATCTCACATTGCGGTGTGATGCACTTATACAGCTAAATATGTTGCTACATGTATTCAGTTGCAATGCGTCATTCTGGCTTATACCTTTCCGAATTTTCCTTTGCCTTTATTCCCCCCCCCCCCCCGTTACCAACTTCTTTTATTAATTTTCATTTTTTTTGTTTTTCTTTTAGTGGTGGTCGAATCTTATGTGGATTGCCTACGTATCATGTCCCCGCATGAATCAGACCAGGTGTAGTTCGGATGCGAAAATTTAAGATAAAGATGGAACATTTTGTTTTTTTTTTGTTTTTATTGTCACAAAATTCCACTTACAAATGAAACACTTTGCGAAAAACAACAATGGAAATACAAAACATCAAAAGGACAAACAGACTCTTAAATGAAAATACAGACTCTACTAAGCATGCTCCAACGCTTTAAACTTCTGTGTCCATGGGGCGTTGTTTGGCCTTGTTGTAGATTTCGGTGTGAGATCCCTCTGTAGACTTCTCAACTCTGCCATGACTTGGTGGACATATCCCATAACTGGTGAAAAAGGGTAGTCCGGGGCATTTGCTCGCATGTTAAGCATCTTATACTGATGTAATGCCCAATCTCTTCGATTCTAGCCCTGATTCTATCCTTTTTCTCTAAGCAACTGCTCTATATGTCAATTTTTTGTCCCCAATATCTGAGCGTTACCGGTGACTTGGTCCAAGAGCCTAACTACTTGCCTTTCCATCCGCGCCATTAAGTAGTAGCAGCGGTCCCTATCTGCTTTGATATCCCGGGCTTGTCTGAAAACTCGCTCCCTAAGAGTGGCATTTGCTTCCTTCAAGATAGTGATGATCTCCCCGTAATCTTTCTCTGTTTGTTGGAGATGAAGTGCTCTTTGGTGGGCCGCTATTCTCCATCTTGTCCAAATTGCATCTAGAGCAACTTTTGCTTTTTCCAAGACTTCTCGGTGCTCAAGGGCTTTTTTTTTCTAAGTCGTTTATGAGCATTTCATCAGCTTCTCTTCGATCTTTCTGCAGTTGATTGCATCTCCGGAATTTGGGCTCGGAGTGCTTGCCTTTCTTGTGCCCAGTCGGACCTTTCCTGATCGAATTCAGCCTGCTGTATGTCCATGGCAGATTCTAGAATCCCTTTCTCTTCCTTCAAGGTGTTGATGCAAGATTGGAACTCTCGCACTGTTTCGGCTCTAGCCTTCCTGACTGTGGATTCTATTTCCTTTTACCAATCGACGGCATATTTTAATGACATTTCCGCTCTTTGTTCGGGCATTGACTAGTTGTGGAACCACTCAAGGTATGCGAGGCTCACTTTTCCTCGTTCCCGGTCGGCAACCATTTCATCGATGTCCGAGAATCGACTACTGAACCACACCTTCTGTGCATAAGATTCTCTCGGGAGCTCCTCCATCGTGAATTCCCACAGGAATGATCCCATATCTTCGATCGGGGTCCTTTTCTGTTCTCTCCCCAACTGGCGCATGACGCGTAGCGGGGCGTATGGATGGAAAACCTTGAAACCCATTAGTATGTAGAATGGGAAATATGTCGACATGTGCATGGCCTTAGTTGAAGGGAACCAATAATAGTTCCAAGTAAGCTGGTATGCTTTCAAGGAGTTGAGCAATTCCTGCCAAGCCCTTAAATCATTCGGACGGTTACAATGTGTGGCCCTGCTTGTATGACAACGAGTGTAGTTCAACCAATCTGCGTTAAAGTTTATCACAATTGGGTGATGATAGAGATGTTCTATGAACCATATTTGGAACAAGATGTTACAACCTTCGAAATAATCCTTGCCCTCTTGACACCGAGTTAATGCCCGAAAAATGTCTCCTAAGATCATAAGAAGAATAGTGTGTTCTTTGCTACTCTGCAAGTATGAGACCACTATTGATAAACGGATTCTGATACGTTTGCTACATTCGGGAAAAACCATGGTCCCTAGAAAAATGATTATGAAGGCGTAGATTCTCAAAATCTCCCCAGGTGTTATAATTTAATTGGCTGACAAATTCTGTGTTTGAGAATTTCTCGAACCCTCTCTTGTCACCAAACCTGTCGTAGAGATAATCCAACGAAACCCAAGCTTCATTCAAGCAACCAATGGGAACTCGACGGAGACTTAATTTCTTCAGGAAATTATTTACACCCATTTTTCTAGGAGTGGCGGGTTTCTTTTTGTAAAGATCCTTCCCAAATACTGTGAGTCCACCTATCTCTTCTAAAGTGGTTGTTATTTCGCAGTCTCGGAATCTGAAAACATTATTTGCGGAGTCCCAGAAACTCACCAAAAGCCTTGATTAGATCTTTGTCCGATTTTATTCTCATAATATTCGGAAGAAACTTGAGGTGTTTGTAGACTTGATTTCTTTCCCAAGCAGAAAAACTAGCCCACCAATCACAGAGACGGCTTGAGGTTTTATTTTGAATCATAAACATGTGAGGCATCTCGTCTCTTGCCCTTTTATGACCGATTCTTTGCGATAGAGCCATGATGATCCTAGAAAAGATAAAAATAAAACTTAAGATTTTCTAATCTTGAGCAATTTTTTTTATTTTTTATTTTTCATTTATGAAAAACTAATCTCATCAACATGGCTTTTCAGCACTTAAAGAAGATATGAAGGCTGTGTAACAAGATACCGGTGTGACGACTAGGTATTATTTTTGTGAAACCAGTCCTTTGGCGCCCCCTTCGAGGCATTTGGCTATTATCGCAAAACTTCCTAACCCTTGAAAAAGGACAATTCTCCTAATTTTAACATTTTTTTTTGAAAAAGCAGTATTAGTTGAGCCCGATATGGGTTGTCTACGTATCCCACGTCCGGTGAGAATCAAACTTGCGTAGTTCTAACCAAATGAACTATATGATTTTAAAAACGAACTCTTTTCCATCTTTCCCTCTTCATAAAGAAATACCCAAGTTTTGGTGTTATTTGGGAATTTTCGAAACTTGTGTTTTAAAACCCTTGACCCTATTCCCTGGTATTTTCCTTTTCTTCAAAACCACTCCTTCCTCTTTGTTTAATAATAAGCCGGTCAGCATGCAGGTTCGAAATAAATAAATGCACAAATAAGATGCATCAAGTTGGTCTTTTGTTTCAGGTACACCTGTTCTATACAGACCCAACCCCTGTGTTGAGCCTCCAAAGTCAAATATGCACATGATGCAAACAGACGTTCCTACTGGGGATCCGGCATGAGGTTTTGTTATTTTAGGTTATCATCCTATTGGAAAAAGTGTCTGGACTTACTTTACTCGAGCCTAGGAGTGTCAGTGCACCGGTATCATGGCTTTCCGGCTTAATTGACAGTACTCCCGCCTAAACATATGTGACTAAAATCCTTCACCGGGTGCCAAGCACCACAGCTATCTTGAGAAAGACGGGCTATGTCCAGCAAATGCCTGATATTATACTTCAAAGAGGCTCGGAGGAGAAAGTGGGTATCGGCACAATTTATATACAAGTCACAAAATATCAAAGCAGTAAAAGCAACATTCAGCACATTAAAACAAACATATAATAAAATCAAAGAATAAATAAGCCAAATACAATAATTATTCAAAGCTCAAATTCTTAAACCCTGAACCAGTGGTTTTGGGTTTGTTTCCCTAGTAGAGTCGCCAGAACTGTCACACCTCATTTTGGCGCGCCCTACCTCGGGGACTAAAACGAGGCAAGGGAGTTTTTCCAATTTAAGTGACAATATTCGAAACGAGATTATTCCATTTATTTTAGAGTCGCCACTTGGAATAAATTAAGGTGTCCCAAGTCACCGGTTTATTCAAATCCCGAATCGAGGAAATTTCGACTTTCCAAATAAAGTCTGCGAACCAGAAATTCTGTGTAAGGAATTCTGTTGACCTGAGGGAAGGTGTTAGGCACCCTCGGATCCCGTGGTTCTAGCACGGTCGCTTAAATTATCATATTTTGCTCAAAATCTAATTTTTATATATATTCCCATCTATAATACAAATTTATAAATATTTACCGCTTTTAATTATTATTATTTTCGAAAGTAAACGTCGCCTAAAAAATATATTTTCGGATCACATCACATGAAATGCATCCGAATCCTTGACACATCTTTATTTGACGTTTTGGGATTTGGATTTGGGTTGCATGAAATGCACACCCATATTTAGGAAGGTAATTTAATTAAAACGCGCCTAAAGCAACTAACGTATAGTTATCTTTTTGGGAAGGCCGTGAAATTCGCAAAACGATCCATCCCGAATACTAAGTATTTTTAAATAATAATTAAAGAGGGCCAATCAATTTATAAATTTTATTTGGTGCGGCACACCTCATTTTTATTTTTTAAACGCCAACCTAAAAGAAATATGATTTTTTTATTTAAAGATTGTCTCTAAAAGGACCTTAATTAATTAACATCATTAATTACTATTATTAGAAGACCTTCCGCGGAAATCGAGCTTCATACTCAGGTCCACACTTGAACAAGAGGAATACTGTCACGACCCAAACTCCGGTCGTGATGGCGCTCAACACAATGCTAGACAAGCCCGACCATATCATCTCTTAACCCAGCCAATTATTAATTCCAATAAATCAAATTAAACTTAAACGGCAAGTGATCATATCAAATGAAAAGCGCGATAGTAAAATCATACAAAGTACGGTCCCAACTATATCGTGGTGTCACTAGTCTCAGCCTCTACAGAATAATCATCCTAATACAAACAAGTCTAGGCAAAATGAAAACAACAAGATGATAGGGAAGGAGAAAACAGGCTCTGCGGACGCTAGCAGCTACCTCGTAGTCTCCGACAATAGTAGATAATGATCCGCAGCTACAATGTCTCAACTACTCTCAGGCACCTGTGGATCTGCAAAGAAAGTGTAGGGGAGTGGGGTGAGTATATTTCAACTCAATGAGTAATAATACTAAACAATAACTGAAAGTAAGAACTCCCTGTGCTATCACTAAACAGTTCTAAGGCAAACCCCCACAGGTAAGTCATCACTATACTAAGTACTCCGATCTCCAGTCCACATCTATCTCATCAAGGTCCCACACGGACGGAATCTCCTCTCGTACTACAACGGTGTACAGCCATCTCCATATACATGTGTCCCTAAGGCATAAGCATCTAATAAGTATAATGCTGCGGCATGCAGCCCCGATATATATATATATATATATATATATATATATATATATATATATATATATATATATATATATATATATATATATATATATATATGTATGTATATATATATCTATACTGCTTACTACGGCGCGTAGCGCGATCCAATATATGTATCGCCGCGGCGTGCATCCCGATCCAATATGTATATCGCTGCGCGTGCGGCCCGATCCGATATATATATCTTTGCGGTGTGCAGCCCGATCTAATATGTATACTGCTGCGGTGTGTAGCCCGATCTAATATATATACTACCGCGGCGTGCGGCCCGATCCAATACGTATACCGCTGCGACGTGCGGCCCGATCCGATATATATATCGCTGCGCGCGTGCGGCCCGATCCAATATATATATTGCTGCGGCGTGCATCCTGATCTAATATGTATATTGCTGTGGCGTGCAGCCCGATCCAATATGTATACTGCTGCGGCGTGCAGCCCGATCTGATATATATACTGCTGCGGCGTGCAGCCCAATCCGATACATATACTACTACGGCGTGCAGCCCGATCCAGTATGTATACTGGTGCGGCGAGCAGCCCGATCCAATATGCATACTGCTGCGGCGTGCAGCCCGATCCAATATATATACTGCTGCGGCGTGCAGCCCGATCCAATATTTATATATATATATGTATAGAATACCTCCTAACGGGTCCTCGACCCTGTCTCAATTAGTATAGGACTGGCCTCTCAGGCTCACTCAGCTATATCAGGGGGCTCCCACCCTATGTAATTCATCTCTCACGGTACACATCTAGTACTGGATCTTAACAGGCTATTCAGCTAGTTTCACGGCTGAGTGTAAGTTTCCAACACGATATAAGGGTCACTTAGCTCTACAGGTTCCCTAATGCTCTACAGATCGGCACAAGGCCCCAAACATGGCTATTAGCCCAATTTCACAGTTATAATCTCGTTAATGGTCATAATACACAGTATTCTATAAGCCGGGAAGGACCATGTCCAAGTCCCCAATCACAATGGCACCACGAGACACGTGTCTCATCTCGACATAGCACTGTGAAGTGCTAGTACGGGATTTCAAACCCTCAGTACATCATTTACTACTACCACTCACCTCGAACCGGTAGAAGCCTAAGTCCGCCTTGCGCTTGCCTCGATAATCAATCTCCTCGGATGCCAAATCTGCTCAAAATCAATGATAATACATCAATATATGCTCAATTCACACAACCCATATGAAATAACCCAAATTGCATCAAAACCCACAAAGTTGTCACAACCCAATTTTTGGTGCGAAAATTTATAAATGTTACATATTCGGAACCCTCGTCTCCATACGAGTCTATGCATATAATGTTTTCCAAAATTGGACTCCGTTTTCCCATTCAAATCGACATTCTACCAAAACCCTGGCTTAGGCTAAATTCCCCCATCAATTCATCCAATTTCAGTGAAATAGAGGAGGATTCTAAGATAAAAACAAGTATTTGAACCATGAAACTTACCCCGATGCTTTCCCGATGAAATCCATGCAAATTCCCGTCTTTAAGCTCTCAAGGTTCACTCAAATTTGATGAAATATGAAAACCCTCGCGTGTGGAAATGCTGCTTAACAGGTCTTTCCGCCCAGACAATTACACTATGCGATCGCATCCCATCATTGCGATCGTGTAGAACAAATGATAGCTCGAATTAATTAAGGCTATGCGATCGCACTTCCTCTCTGCGATCGCGTAGAACATCTCACCCAGGCTCCAAATTACTAATATGCGATCACAAACTGACCCCGCGATCGCATAGAACAATAAGTTTCTTAGGCACCCCGGGTCGTTTTACCCTATGCGTTCGCACAAGTGACCCTGCGATCGCAGAGTGCCAGGTTCCATACCTATGTGATCGCATCCCCTTTTTCGCGATCGCATAGAACAACTCGGGGGCTCACTTCCATCCTTCTATGCGATCGCATAGAACATCCGTATGCAACAAAAACCAGCAGCCAACAGCAGTTCAAAAATGCAAGAAATGGTCCGTTTGGACCCCCGAAATCAACCCGTGGCCCCCGGGACCCCAACGAAAACCGCCAACATACTCCATAACCTTATTCGAACTTGTTCCAATCATCAAAACTCTATTGTTAACATCAAAATCGTCCGTTTTCAACAAATTCAAGCTTAAGTTTTCATTCAAACTTCCGAAACTGACATTCGATCAAAAACCCGACCAAACGACCTCCGAATGACCTGAAATTTTGCAGGCACATCCAAAATCACCTAACGGAGCTACTGCAACTGACGGAATTCTATTTCGACTCCCGAATCAAAATCTTGCCTATGATCGGATATCGCCAAAACTTAACTTTAGCCAATTCAAGACTAAATCTATTCCGGACCTCCAAATTCACTTCCGATCGCTCTCCTAGCTCATAAATGACTTCCCGGAGGTGACCGAATCATCAGAATTTGATTTCTAGCTCTCTAACTCACAGGTCAATGTCCAGTTGACTTTTCCCAACTATTCCTTCTTCTAAGAGACTATTTGCCTCATTGTCAACCAAACTCGATCCAAATTGACTCAAACACACCAAACATGCATATTGAAACATTAATAAGCATATAACGGGGATAACGAGGTGATAACTCACATGATGATGGGCCGGGTCATCACATTCTCCCCAACTTAAGAAAATGCTCGTCCTCGAGCAGACCAAGAGTTGTACTAGATTCAACACAATAGCTGAATGACCTCACTAAGAATATACTCGGGGTGATACCACTTCACCCTATCTTTCATACGTCCGATAACATAGCATAGCTGAATTTCCACAGTCTATTTAAACCATAAACCACATTACACTTTTCGAAATCATATACCAATATGAATCCCACATCCATACTCAGAGTACATACGATCCAACTGTAATAGCCAACTCGCCACTCCGGGTGAGATCACATGTTGTATCAAACAACCCAATCACTCGATACGATAGTCTCTAATCACGACAACTGGCCACAATAACCAAATACTAGCAGAAAGAAGCTTTCTCATTAGGCAGAGTCTTATTCCAACACCTTCATATCCTGCCCACGGCAACTGAAGCACGTGATATACTGAACCCATCTCTCGGGTCAACCATTCGTGAATCCATTTCCCTTCTAAAAACTGATACCACAATAGGTTTCGGAGCCAAACCTCGATATTACCTTTCTAAAAAGCTAAGATCAAATATGCTCGTACTCATTTAATGACTCAAGCGATAATTTCGATTATAACACACCACACTGGTGATATGACACCTCAACACTAGCCTAAGCCGCGACGAGCACAACACTGGCTCCAATAAGAACGATCCGAACACACTCGAATCATGACAACAGACTCACACAAAGAGCTATAATTCAAATTCCTCAATACCATCACAACACATAACTGAGATCTTGTCTCACATCATAGCATTAGAGTACCTGAATCCTCATCGAAAGGTCATAACACCATGTGGCCTTGCCACAACTCCTGATTCTATCCAAACACTACTACTCCTGAAGCACCTCAAGTCACCATGCTCAGAACGGTCAGCCACACACATTTTTAGGTATGAACTCAAGAAATCAATCACACCTACGGTGATACAATCTATATACGCTATCAAATCCTGAAAGGACACAACCGACGTGCCATTCTCCGAGCGATGCCCAATACGGACTATTCCTCAGAAGCTAGGAAGTATTGTATACAAAGTAACATATAGGAAGCTATATTTTCCCAATCACACTATTGCGGCGTGCAACCCGTTCCAATAACATACCCGTGGCAGCGTGCCACCCGATCCAGATACCATACATGTGGAGGCGTGCCACCCGATCCAAATACTATACCTGTGGCGGCGTGCCACCCGACCCACGAATACATTTTGCAAAGGGAATGCACACCGAGTCAAGTCGCTCATCGCAACAACCATATATATATAGCCTCAAGCTCGGCCACATGAAATGCATCCGACAAAGTTCCTCAATACTGGAGCTGAAATCAATGGTAGATACCTCTACACTGACATCCGCCATGAAGGCCCAACTGACAAAGCAATACCTACCAGCCGTCCGCTGGCCCTAGGGTACATCTACCCTGCTGGAGTATGATCTGATACGCTCTGCCATGCAGTTGTGATATTTTTCTGACATAGTCCATATCACATTAGTCTAGACAACTTGACTTATGACAACCAGTCTGTAATCATATATCATTATTCCAATTCATCCTATCAAGTAACGAGATAACCACTAGGGCTTCCAATTTCCAATAACCGCTAAACGGTGCCGATACACACGACATACCACCACTGCATAGGCGGATTATGACAACTTCTAGTCTCTAACACATATATAACACATGAATCACTATGCCTGATTCCACTCTCCATCGTATGAATACATAACACATATCAAAAATCCATTCATACCACGAAAGTCATTCAGAAATTTCCCTATGCCATCAACAACTCAATCATCACTGTCGATCCGACAAGAGGATACCACAATACCACTGGACATTATTAGTTTACATTACCTTGCCCTTTTTGATCATATACTCTGCCACATCACTAGAATAGCAGTACCACTTTCCTTATCACCAGAAAGATTGATTCTCACATTATCTGCAGCTACCCACGTTGCTTGGGAATTCTAATGACTCCCCATATAATATGAACCGATCTCAAAACCTTGAATATGCCATTATCAACTTTCCATAACACATCGCATATACCATACCATACTAAGACAACATGTAAATTCATATCCCATTCCTCCGCCGCAAACATTGGCGCACTCAACTAGTCAAGGACTTTCATGATCCCATATAGAAGAAAAATCATTACACATTCCACGCTTCGCATACCAATAGGAATATACTCATTTTCAAACCATGATAAAACACATCACAACTCTTCCTTCCACTTCATTGCATAAGCTTAACTGCCAGGACTGAGTCTTTTTACCCACATCGGGCTACGCAACTACCAGCACATCAAGGGCTTTGTTGCACCATAACTGCAAGGCTCATTACCCCGAACACACACCAGGAGTTACTCGTGAGCTTTTCATACTGTTCCAGTTTATTATCAAGTTGTCCCATTTACCCAATTCCTTTATGATTCATCTTAAATTTAGTATCAGTCTTTACTGTAGCACGACAATGCCTCAACCAATGTTACCACACAAGACTCGTACATAAGACCACACGGTCTAAGCCTCACAGGCCGCTGAATACTCTCTCAAATGTTTCCTAGAAATACCACATTCTACAATACTTTGTTTTGAAGAGCTTCCTGCGATTTTTTTTTGAATTCATTATCATTACTCTCCAATATAGACACATAGAATCTCATCATCCACATAACATATCGAAAGTCTCGATTTCTAAATCACGGTCTCTAGCCACGTACCCAATCTTAAGATACCTTACTGTTACAAGCAAAATCTTGAACATCGTAAGATGATTCTCATGCATCATTCACCCTCAACCGGTTATAATTCAACTGCCTTATTGAACAGAACCACTCGTGCCTTACTAGAACTCTGACACCGCAGAACATGATTACTTACAGATACAGTTAGCTATCTTTCTTTTCTATACACCGAACATTCTTTACCAACATAAGTTCAAAACACACTAGTATTTCTTCAGATCTACGAAACACCATAACCTGTACCAAAATTTCCGACGTACTTAGAAATAGGACCAACATAGCACACAACCGTGCAATCAGCTAGTCAATAGCAACCTCCCCAACTTAGCTCGAAGCCATATACGTCAAGGCACTCTTAGCCCCTCACAGCATTCTTACTCAATTGATGCCACAATGTTCTAGTTAGATTAAACTCAAGTCATTTACAAGCTTCGGCGGAGATTCGAATCATCACACGTCTTAACTCTTTTGCAACTCTTGCATTTATACACACACCATTAAAGCGTATTCTCTAGGCGACAGAATTATTTCCTAACCCCCAAATTTTCCACAAATTTCGATAGAGTTTCCTTTGTAAGTTGGCCTATCCACCTGCAAGAGAATCAACAAAACCATCCTAACAATACATCCGCAACTCGACAAGACATCACAATGTATATCAACAACATAAATCTCAGTACTACACGAATATATCATCAGCATTAGTACATGAACATGCGCTGCACCAACTCAAATGATAACACATATACCTTTGACCATGATACACCTAGCACAGCCAATTTGGTCTTCCCGAGTCTAAACTCATACTACCACACATAATGCACTTTACCTTTCCACTAAGGAACATGAAAATACTCACCACGCCCATAACTAGGGCTATGTAACAGTTCACAATAAGGATTGAATACGTTGCAGCTCACCCATTATCAAACTGCCATTTTCACAATTAAGATCAATACTGATCGCATGAATTTCATAATACCGACTCGCAAAATTAGCACCTCGGTGCTCAAGCCGTAGACAAGGATCCGGCCTCAAGTCCTCCAGACTGGCCCAACATAAACTCACAGAGATTATATCTCGACCCTCGATTGGGGAATCATAAGCCATCAAGGCAAATTTATCACTAAGCACTCGAGTGCACTTACAAACGTGTAGAAGGAGTTTCAAGAATTACATCTCAAGCTGCATCAAGTACGCACGATAAGAATTTCAAGAATTGAAACTTTCCTAAAAGGTTTGCAGCCTCCCGAGGATAAGTACAAGCGTCCCCGTACCGATCCACGAGACTCTACTAAACCGGCTCATGACTCGCGAGACTTGTTAACCTATGCTCTGATACCAACTTGTCACGACCCAAACCCCGGTCGTGATGGCGCCCAACACAATGCTAGGCAAGCCTGACCATATCATCTCTTAACCCAGCCAATTATTAATTCCAATTAATCAAATTAGATTTAAACAGCAAATGATCATATCAAATGAAAAATGTGATAGTAAAAGCATACAATGTACGGTCCCAACCATATCGTGGTGTGACGAGTCTGAGCCTCTACAGAATAATCATCCTAATACAAACAAGTCTAGGCAAAATGAAAATAACAAGATAATAGGGAAGGAGAAAACAGGCTCTGCGGACGCTGGCAACTACCTCGTAGTCTCCGACAATAGTTGATAATGATCCGTAGCTACAATGTCTCAACTGCTCTCAGGCACCTGTGGATCAACACAGAAAGTGCAGGGGAGTGGGGTGAGTATATTTCAACTCAGTGAGTAATAATACTAAACAATAACTGAAAGTAAGAACTCCTGTGCTATCACTAAACAGTGCTAAGGCAAACCCCTACAGGTAAGTCTTCACTATACTAAGTACTCCGATCTCCAGTCCATATCTATCTCATCAAGGTCCCATACGGACGAAATTCTTTCTCATACCACAATGGTATACAGCCATCTCCATATACATGTGTCCCTAAGGCATACGTATCTAATAAGTATAATGCTGCGACGTGCAGTATATATATATATATATATATATATATATATCTATATATATATATATATATATATATATATATATATATATATATATATATATATGCTGCGGCGTGCGGCCCGATCCAATATGTATACCGCTGCGGCATGCGGCCCGATCCGAAATATATATCGTTGCGTGCGTGCGGCCCGATCAATATGTATATTCGTCGCGGCGTCCGGCCCGATCCAATATATATACTTGCGCGCGTGCAGCCCAATCCAATGTGTATACTGCTGCGCGGCGTGCGGCCCGATCCGATATATATATCGCCGCGGAGTGCAGCCCGATCCAATATATATATCGCTGCGGCGTGCGGCCCGATCCAATATGTATGCTACTGCGGGGTGCGGCCCGATCCAATATATATATCGTTGCGGCGTGCGGCCCGATCCAATATGAATACTACTACAGCGTGCGGCCCGATCCGAAATATATTCTGCTGCGCGACGTGCGGCCCGATCCAATATATATACGCTGCGTACGGCGTGCGGCCCGATCCAATATGTATACTCGCTGCGCGGCATGCGGCCCGATCCAATATATATATATCTATATGCATAGCGTACGTATGCATAGATCTATATATATATACTATATGCATAAAGTATACCTGTATCCATATATTATATATATATATATATATATATATATATATATATGTATATAATACCTCCTAACGGGTCCTCGACCTTGTCTCAATTAGTATAGGATTGGCCTCTCAGGCCCACTCAGCTATATTAGGGGGCTCCCACCCTAAGTAATTCATCTCTCACGGTACACATCTAGTACTGGCTCTTAACAGGCTATTCAGCTAGTTTCACGGCAGAGTGTAACTTTCCAACACGATATAAGGGTCACCTAGCTCTGCAGGTCCCCTAATGCTCTACAGATCGGCACAAGGCCCCAAACATGGCTATTAGCCCAATTTCACAATTATAATCTTGTTAACGGTCATAATACACAATATTCTATAAGCCGGGAAGGACCAAGTCCAAGTCACCAATCACAATGTCACCACGAGACGCGTGTCTCATCTCGACATAGCACTGTGAAGTGCTAGTACGGCGTTTCAAACCCTCAGTACATCATTTACTACTACCACTTACCTCAAACCGGTAGAAGCCTCAGTCCGCCTTGCGCTTGCCTCGCTAATGAATCTCCTCGGATGCCAAATCTGCTCAAAATCAATGATAATACATCAATATATGCTCAATTCACGCAACCCATATGAAATAACCCAAATTGCATCAAAACCCACAAAGTTGTCAAAATCCGATTTTTGGTGTGCTTCTCGAAAAATTATAAAAGTTACATATTCGGAACCCTCGTCTCCATACGAGTCTATGCATATAATGTTTTCTAAAATCGGACTCCGTTTGCCCATTCAAATCGACATTCTACCAAAACCCTAGCTTAGGCTAAATTCCCCCATCAATTCATCCAATTTCAGTGAAATAGAGGAGGATTCTAAGATATAAACAAGTATTTGAACCATGAAACTTACCCCCGATGCTTTCCCGATGAAATCCCTGCAAATTCCCGTCTTTAAGCTCTCAAGGTTCACTCAAATTTGATGAAATATGAAAACCCTCGCGTGTGGAAATGTTACTTAACAGGCCTGTCCGCCCAGACAATTACACTATGCGATCGCATCCCATCATTGCGATCGCGTAGAACAAATGATAGCTCGAATTAATTAAGGCTATGCGATCGCACTTCCTCTCTGCGATCGCGTAGAACATCTCACCCAGGCTCCAAATTACTACTATGCGATCGCAAACTGACCCCACGATCGCATAGAACAATAAGCTTCTTAGGCACCCCGAATCATTTTACCCTATGCGTTCGCACAAGTGACCCTGCGATCGCAGAGTGCCAGGTTCCATACCTATGCGATCGCATCCCCTTTTTCGCGATCGCATAGAACAACTCGGGGGCTCACTTCCATCCTTCTATGCGATCGCATAGAGCATCCGTCTGCAACAAAGACCAGCAGCCAACAGCAGTTCAAAAATGCAAGAAATGGTCCGTTTCGTCCCTCGAAATCAACCCGAGGCCCACGGGACCCCAACGAAAATCACCAACATACTCCATAACCTTATTCGAACTTGTTCCAATCATCAAAACTCTATCTTTAACATCAAAATCGCCCGTTTTCAACAAATTCAAGCTTAAGTTTTCATTCAAACTTCCGAAACCGACATTGGATCAAAAACCCGACCAAACGACATCCGAATGACCTGAAATTTTGCAGGCACATCCAAAATCACCTAACGGAGCTACTGCAACTGACAGAATTCCATTTCGACTCTCGGATCAAAATCACGCCTATCGATCGGATATCGCCAAAACTCAATTTTAGCCAATTCAAGCCTAAATCTACTCCGGACCTCAAAATTCACTTCTGATCGCTCTCCTAGCTCATAAATGACATCCCATGACCGAATCATCAGAATTCGATTCCGAGCTCTCTAACTCACATGTCAATGTCCAGTTGACTTTTCCTAACTATTCCTTCTTCTAAGAGACTATTTGCCTCATTTTCAACCAAACTCATTCCAAATTGACTCAAACTCACCAAACATGCATATTGAAACATTAACAAGCATATACCGGGGATAATAGGGTGATAACTCACATGATGACGGGCCGGGTCATCACAAAAACCTCCTAATTTAAATGTACTACCTAGCTTGGAAGGCCCAAAACCCGTATTATTAGTAAGAAAAAGAATGATGGAAGTTGTGCGAACGCATTCTCCAATGTTCGTAAATTAATTTTCTAAGACTACTACCCGAGGTCACGATACTTTTCCAGGCGCTCATCGTTCATGTACTACATGTTAAATCCTTTGGCGCCTGCCATAAAATCCCAAAGCATGGTGACAATTTTAAAAATGCGTCTAAAGCCTTTTATTTATCCAAACAACGCTGCCATGCTGAGAAGAGAGACACGAACTCATCTCCCATCATCTTGTAACGAGTGTACATCGTCGATAAAATTTCAACAACTTCAAAACATTCAATAGGCAAACAAAATCAATACAGAATTCTAAAGAGAAGAAAAAGAACTAATGAAAGAAAATGACACAACAATTAATAAGAGAACTATCTAGGATACATGTAACATCAAAGCAATTAAAAATGAAATGGACTTTCATAGCTTTATACGTGACAAAAACAAACAATATTTTGAGGCATTTAACGAGCTAACGCATTTCATATTATTTAACAAGCTAATAACAAAGAGCAAAATGAAGTGAGAAGTGGGAGATGGGAGCTTGAAGAAATGGCTGTCTTTTCGTTAGAGAAGCTCCAGAACGGGGAAGGTTATTTGGCGTCAAGCAGCTGACTTAGTCAAGAAGCAGCAATAGCCCATACATTCTCTCGAAGAAGAAAGATCTTCAATGTTCTTACGTAGGTTCTTTTTACCATTAGAATAAATGGTGCCTGATCTCTCTAGGTTCTTCAGGTTTTCAACGTTTTTGTTGTTCCTAAACGTCTTGGGGCATATGACAGATTCATAACAATAAATATAAGAAACAATAATTTTTGTATGCTTTGAAATTCAAAATAAGTTATGAAATTCAAAGGTCAGCAAATGAATGGATTCAAACTAATTTGCCCTTCACACATTAGATCTATTAGTATAGAGAAACAGACAACTCGAGCTTCATTCGTACAAGTATAACTCAAATGTTATTACAATACTCAATACTTAAACATTTCATCTAAATAGTCAAATCACCTTAAACTACTAGTGAGGACCAGCAATCCAATGTAATAAAAAAATAAACCTAACTGAACAGTTTGATTACGTAAAAGGATTGAAGCTATCAGCACTCATCCAAAGAGTCAATATTTCCATTTAAATTTCAATTGAAATTTCTAGATCGTATATAGATTAGTCAAGACTCCATTCTATTATAGTTTGAAGGTATACCTAGAAATGAGAGTGAATGAGGATAAGATTCAGCAGTAGAAACAGAAATCAACACACAGTAGAGCCGATTGAATAGTGAAATCGGCTTAAGACAGCTTTGAACCAGTATTTCTAACAACAAATCTAAACCAGTTTAAAAATATATCCGAAAAAATAACTTTCAATCAACCAAATATCAATAGACAAACCTAAAGACTTCTATGTATCTTATGGTAGTTTTTCAATTTTTATCCGTGTATCTCCTCTCTTCTTTTATTTTCTCAGCCCAACCTTTAAATAGGCAGCCAGTTAGTGCATTCCAACTATCAATCTTTTCTTTTCAATTTTTTATTATCCATTAGTGATACACTAACCAAGCGCTGTTATTAAAAAATTAGTTAGTGCACCATTAATTTGTTAGCAGCCCATTAAGCTAATTACTAAATATCCAAATCTCCAAACTACCAATAAAATTGAAACAAGAAAAATGTGCCCAGAATATGCCCACCTTCAATAGATAATCAATCCAATATTTTGTTTTATTATTTTTGTCACATGAACTAGTGTACACCAGCTTAATATAACAAATTAAGAGTCAATTATATTAGTGCACAATTGTATCCCAAACGTCAAGAATAGATGATCCATGATGATATGAATTGAAAACTTAACAAAAAATAAAACTTTCGGATAACAATCCAAATCAGTAGAATGATATTAGGATCAAACAATTTATTCTAAGCTGAAGAATTACTGTTAGCAACAAATAAATAATTACATGTAGCTTCAAATTTGAAAACATTTTCCAACAACACAACAGGATGCGTTTAAATCAGCCCAAAAAAAAAAAATAGAACAGAAATCCAACGTGTTCATCAATAAGTATTTGTGCAAATTGTCATATGATCATTTCAGTAACTTCCCATTGACTCGTGTAATCAAATTTTATTCAAAATCAGATTTCAATTCTAGGTATCACAAATACTCATAGAATTCACATAAGTGTAACACCCAAACATCATACAAGACAAAATGAGAAACCAAATAGAAAAATAAGGATTGACCTTGACGGAAAACAGTAGTAGAACACGGTTGAATCTTGACCGGACCTCGACGAACTCAGAACAACAAACTCGGAATCGATTGACTAACTTCAATGGAGAAACAAACAAAACTCAAATTTAAACTCGTCGTTGCGTTGAGTTTGCGGACCGCAGATCAATTCTGCGGCCGCATACTCGATCGCACACTTAATCACTTGAGAGGGCTACCGAGGTGAAAACTATGCGGTCACTTTGCAGACCGCAAAGTGATAATGCGATCGCATAGTAACCGCATAAGTTGTTTTCTCCAGCTGACCTAGTGTTGGATCCGCGACAACAATGCGGTTCGCATTTTAGACATGCGTACCGCAGAACTAAGCAATTTAATGCAACAGTCCAACTGTTCAGCCATGGGTGCCCACTCTTCAACTAATTCCTACCCCACGTTATATTCATGTCCAATCCATTACTACCCTAGCCATGCTATTAAGCCCACAACCAGTTCCCATAAATTTCCCTCAAAAATTTAAATGATGGAGATAAGGGGAATAGTACACATACCAAATGTTGAGAATGCTAGTGATGAATAGGATGATGTGCCTGTGATGCCGGTTCGAACTTGCCTCATTTCGTTCTTTTTTTTTCTCTCTTTTTTCTTTTGTTTGTTTTTCTCTTTTTTTTTCTTGTTCTGTAGTGTAGGGTATTAGGAACGTACCTAGGGGATTTACATGATTTTGCGAGGGCTACTCTGCGGACCATTATGCGGTCGCAGAGCTAACTTGCTGACCGCATAATGGTCACATATTGTCGCGACTTGTATGTTTCTTCAGAGTACATTTTGCGATCCAATCTACGGTCGCACAACTGACATGCGGACTGTAGAATGGACGTATGTCAACTTCCAATCTAGAGGACTCTCTGATTAGTTCTGCGGTAGATTTGCGGTCCGCAAATCAATTATGCGGTCACATTTCTACCGCATTTCTAATAGCTTTCTCCCGCATTTCCGTTCATGGGTACATCCGCCAAATATCACCACTGTTTGGGCTCCCTACACTTCACAAATGTTAAGGAAATAAATTAACAAAGAAAATTCAAAAAAAAAAAAAAAAATTAAAAACGGTGGTGCCACCCATGGGTTGCCTCCCATGCAGCGCTTGATTTAACGTCACGACACGACGGGACTGGTTGCTCCAATTTCATCCTTTGGACGGGCAAGGTCCATCTTGTAGAGCCAGCTGCTCTATCACTTTCTTTTCACTGTCAACACCCAAGTAGTGTTTGATGCGTTGGCCATCTACTTTAAATGTCCGAGACCCGTCAGTAGATTCTAATTCTATAGCTCCGTATGGGGACACACTCACCACTTTGAAGGGGCCAGACCATTTTGATTTCAACTTGCCCATAAACAATTTCAATCTTGAGTTGAAGAGTAAGACCAGGTCACCCGTCTTGAACTCTCTTTTCAAGATCTTTTTGTCGTGAACAAATTTCATCCGCTCCTTGTATACCGCTGCGCTCTCATAGGCATGGAATCAAAATTCCTCTAGTTCATTTAGTTGCATCAACATCAAGTTTGCAGCTTCAGCCCATTCTAAGTTGAGCTTCTTGAGTGCCCACATGGCCTTATGCTCTAGCTCAACTTGTAAATGACATGCCTTCCCAAAAATTAGTCTGTAGCGACCCGACCGGTCGTTTTAGAAAAATTATGCCCCAATCCCTAATTTAACTGTTCCCCTAAGTTCATTTCTGCTATTGTGGGTTGCCGGGAGAGTCGGTTCCGAAAATTTGAGCATTTTGGGACAATTAGTCCCTAAATAAGAGCTTTGAAACTAGAAAACGGTCCGTAGCCGGAACAGTGTTAAGACGATCTCGGAACGGAAATCCGATGGTTCCATTAGCTCCGTTAGGTGATTTCGGGGTTAGGAGCGCGTTCGGAATGTATTTTGGAGGTCCGTAGCTCAATTAGGCTTGAAATGCCGAAGATTGAAATTTTGGCGAATCCGAACGATAGGTGATATTTTGATCGGGGGTCGGAATGGAATTCCGACAATTTTTGTAGCTTCGTTATGTGATTTTGGATATGTCCGCAAATTTTCAGGTCATTCGGACGTCGTTTGGTCGGGTTTTAGATCGAATGTGCAATTCGGAAAGTTTTAAGAAATTTAGGCTTGAATTCGATGTGAATTATGGGTTTTGATGTTGTTAGACGTGTTTTGATGATTAGAATAAGTTCGTATCATGTTTTGGAATAGGTTGGTGGTTTTCGTTGGGATCCCGGGGGTCTCGGGATGAATCCGGGGGTCCAATCGGGCTATTTCTTGCATTTTGGAAATGCTGTTAACTGCTGGTGTGTGTTGCAGACGAATGCTCTATGCGATCGCAATGGGCTAATGCGATCGCATAGAAGGTTTTGGAGAGGCCAAGAATTTGTTCTATGCGATCGCGGGAATGGATATGCGATCGCATAGTTCTGGAAATTTGTTCTATGCGATCGCGGGAATGGATATGCGATCGCATAGTTCTGGAAAGTTGTTCTATGCGATCGCGTACAGTCCTATGCGATCGCATAGTGTATAGAGAAGAGGGGTCCCAGGTCCAGCTTTTGTTCTATGCGATCGCGGAGCAGGGCATGCGATCGCATAGTTATAATTCTGTAAGCATTGCGATCGCAGTGAGGTCTATGCGATCGCATAGAGTAGTCTGGCGAAGGTCAAAATTTGTGCTATGCGATCGCAACAGGTATCATGCGATCGCATAGAGTAAAAATGTCTGGCAGTGACTTAAGTCCAGAAACATTTCAGCCGCGAACCATAAACCAAAAACGCCATTTTTGAGCTCCAAGAGAGGGAATTGAAGGGGAAACGCTGGGATATCACCGGGAAATCATCGGGGGTAAGTTTCCTAACCTTAATTCGTTGGTTTATCATGAAATCCATGATTATTTCACTGAAATTGGAAGATTAAAGTTGGGTTTGAGCCCTAGGCCTAAATGTTAGAAAATCTTTGATTTGAACGGGCAAACGGAGTCCGATTTCGATAAATTTTATATGCACGGACTCGTATTGAGATAAGGAACCCGAATATATAATTTTCGTGATTTTTCGATAAGCGTACCGGAAGTCGGGTTTTGGCAACTTGTGGGTTTTGGTGTATTTTGAGTTAATTTGATTGGATAATGCCCAATTGGCCTATTTTGATGTGATTCTATTGATTTTTATCAGATACTACACTTGTGGAGGCCGACATTCGCGGCAAGAGGGTTGTTTCTTAGCGGTTTTGTACCGGAATTGAGGTAAATGGCTTGTCTAACCTCGTGTGGGGGAAATTTTTACCCCTAGGATATTATGTGATAGTTTTAATGCCTTGTACGCGAGGTGACGGGCGCGTACATGCGCTGGTTGTTGAACATGTACTTTATTTAAAAAGTTCGACGAGCGATATTCCTGTCTTTGGCTGTTAATTTGATATTTTTACCCGGTAGTGGTTATAAGAGCATGATTAGATAGAATCTAATTGTCTAGTTGTTTAATTGACTTACTTGAGTTTCCTTGGTAAATCGCTGGCGCTGTTCATCGGCGAAGTTATCGTTAAGCATATTATACCTCCCTCTCTGCATTTCCTTTACTTGCTGTGTTTGTGGACTGCGGGTTCAATTCCCGGAGATCCCAGGGCTGTGGGTTCGATTCCCAGAGACCCGGAGTGATAATGATATGGACTACGGGTTCGATTCCCGAGATCCTGATATTATTGAAATGTGGACTACGGGTTCGATTCCCGAGATCCTGATATTATTGAAATGTGGACTACGGGTTCGATTCCCGAGATCCTGATATTATTGAAATGTGGACTACGGGTTCGATTCCCGAGATCCTGATATTATTGAAATGTGGACTACGGGTTCGATTCCCGAGATCCTGATATTATTGAAATGTGGACTACGGGTTCGATTCCCGAGATCCTGATATTATTGAAATGTGGACTACGGGTTCGATTCCCGAGATCCTGATATTATTGAAATGTGGACTACGGGTTCGATTCCCGAGATCCTGATATTATTGAAATGTGGACTACGGGTTCGATTCCCGAGATCCCTGATATTATTGAAATGTGGACTACGGGTTCGATTCCCGAGATCCTGATATTATTGAAATGTGGACTACGGGTTCGATTCCCGAGATCCTGATATTATTGAAATGTGGACTACGGGTTCGATTCCCGGAGATCCTGAGTTATTGATATATTATTGAGACATGGGCTGCGGGTTCGATTCCCGGAGACCCAGAGGTACCGAGAATGGGACTGTGGGTTCAATTCCCACAGATCCTGGATTTGTTTATTTGAGTTGGTTATTTGTTGTTAGCTTAATCGTAGACAGTTGTAGTGATTATCATAATGTTGTTATTTCGGAAATTATTATCATATAAACTGTTTATTTTGTTTTCATCATTATATTATTGTTTCTCAGTAGGGCCCCGACCTACCTCGTCACTACTCCATCGAGGTTAGGCTTGGCACTTACTGAGTACCGCCGTGGTGTACTCATGCTACTCTTCTGCACACTTTTGTTGTGCAGATCCGGGTACATCAGAGGAGGCTCGTACTAGGTGATTCCGCAGCTTTCTGGGAGACTTCGAGGTATGATCTGCTACGTCCGCGGATCCGGAGGCTTCCCATCTATTCTAGTAGTACTAGTTGACATTTTCTTCATTTCGTTGTTAGATACTCTTTACACATAGAGCCACAGTTGTATTTCTCTTTTAGTCTGTGTTACCGTGGGTTTCCGGATCTTGGTAGTGTTTATTTATTGTGTGACGGATGTATGTGTCAAGTGGCACGGATTACATATCTTTTATGTTATTTTCCGCTGTTTCTTATTTAAGTAATTAAAACTTATAGATTCCGCAACGTGTTAGGCTTACCTAGTCGTGGGGACTGGGTGCCATCACGACAGGTTCACAATTGGTGAACTAGGGTCGTGACAAGTTGGTATCAGAGCTCTAGATTCATAGGAGTCACGGGACACAGACCGGTTACTTAGAGTCTTGCTGATCGATACGGAGACGTCTGTATTATCTACGAGGGGCTATGTAACTGTTTAGGAAACTCTTCATTTCTTTTAGATTCCTTGTCGTGCGACATTTTGGCATCAAAAATCTAAACTACTGCTTTCTATTCTCTCACGGATGGTGAGGACACGAGCTAACCGCGATGATCGGGTACCCGCGCCCCCTGTTGCTGCCGTCGGAGGCCGGGGCCAAGGTAGAGGACGAGGACGCGCCCGAGGTGCAGCCACGGCACCATCGCGCGGCTGCCGCCGAGGTGCCACCGGTAGACCGAGGTTGGAGCGCGAGCACCGGTACACCGACTACGGCACTGCTACTACTCCGGCGGCTACGAGAGACCCCGGCTCGGTTCATGAGCATGTATACCACTTTAGCCCGGGCAGGACTGCTTCCTCTTGTGGCGGCTACATCTCGAGCCGGGGGAGGGGCCCAGACTCCCGCAGCCGTTACACTTGAGCAGCGAGTGCCAGTGGGACTGGTTCCAGAGATTATGGTTATACCTCCTGCCGCCCCAGCACAGCCTGGAGGTGGGCCAGCTGGCTCTGAGGACGAGCAGCGTAGATTGGAGAGGTTCAAGAAATATGACCCTCCAGTGTTCAGTGGTTTGGCTTCAGATGATGCATTGGGTTTTCTGGAGGAGTGTCATCGTATTCTTTCTACCATGGGGATTGTGGAGACCAGCGGGGTTTCCTTCACTACGTTTCAGTTTCGTGGGACCGCTTATGATTGGTGGCGCACGTATGAGTTGGATAGTCCGGAGGAGTCCGCTTCGTTGACCTGGACGCAGTTTTCAAATCTGTTTTTGACGGAGTTTGTTCCCCAGAGCCTTAGGGATTCTTGGCGCTCGGAGTTCGAGCGGTTGCGACAGGGCTCCATGTCAGTATCAGAGTATGCTATCAGTTTCACCCGCCTAGCCAGGCATGCACCGGCTTTGGTAGCCACGGTTCGGGAGCGAGTGCGGAGATTTATTGAGGGCCTTGTTCCGCCTATCCGATCCGGCATGGCCAGAGAGCTTGAGACAGATATATCTTATCAGCAGGCAGTTAGCATTGCCAAGAGGATCGAGAGTATGCTCCCTAGAGAGCGGAGGGAGAGAGAGGCCAAGAGGTCTCGTGAGTCGGGTCATTTCTGTGGTGCCCGCACTTCATCAGCCGGTCGTTTTGGCAGAGGTTATTCTGGTCGACCAGTTCACTCGGCATTACCCGCAGCCGGTAGTACTCCAGGCCTTCCAGCATCTCAGGAGCCTTATTATGTTCCCCCAGTTTCTAGTGCACCTCCTGCGCGGGGTCCGTTCAGGGGTCAGACTAGTGGGGGTGAGGCCGGTCAGTCACAGCCACCGCGTCCTCCCAGGGCTTGTTTTGAGTGCGGGGATACTCGCCACCTGGTTAGGGAGTGCCCCAGGCGCAGGAGAGGAGCCCCTCATCAGTCATCACAGCATTCGCGTGGTTCTCTGGGCCAGCAGGCTATCATTCCAGCCCCAGCTGCCACTCCACCTGCCCAGTCATCCAGGGGCGGGGGTCAGGGTTCCAGAGGCCACCCTCGAGAGGGGGGACAGGCCAGATTCTATGCTATTCCTGATCGCGCTGCGGCTGTTGCATCTGACTCTGTTATCACAGGTATTATTATGGTTAGTCACAGGGAGGCATCGGTTCTATTCGACCCTGGTTCCATTTTTCATATGTGTCTTCTTATTTTGCTTCTCATCTGGGTGTGCCTCGGGATTCTTTGAGTGCCCCCATTTATGTTTCCACTCCGGTGGGTGATTCTTTGGCTGTGGACCGCGTATATCGGTCGTGTTTGATTACCATTTGTGATTTTGAGACCAGAGCGGATCTATTGCTGCTTGGGATGGTCGATTTTGATATTATTCTGGGCATGGACTGGTTGTCGCCCCATTATGCTATTCTTGATTGTCACGCCAAGACCGTGACGCCGGCTATGCCAGGCATTCCACGTATTGAGTGGAGTGGTACTCTAGATCACACCCCTAGCCGTGTTATTTCTTTTCTCAGAGCTCAGCGGATGGTTGAGAAGGGGTGTGCTGCTTATCTAGCCTATGTGCGGGACGTCAGTGTTGACCCTCCCTCTATTGATTCTGTTCATGTGGTACGTGACTTTGCTGATGTATTTCCAGCTGATCTTCCGGGCATGCCGCCTGACCGAGACATTGACTTTGCTATTGACTTGTTGCCGGGCACTCAGCCCATTTCTATTCCACCGTACCGTATGGCTCCTCCTGAATTAAAGGAGTTGAAGGATCAGTTACAGGAGTTATTGGGTCAAGGGTTTTATTCGACCCAGTGTTTCGCCTTGGGGTGCTCCTGTATTGTTTGTGAAGAAAAAGGACGGTTCTATGCGTATGTGTATTGACTATCGTCGGCTGAATAAGGTTACAGTGAAGAACCGGTATCCTTTGCCCCGTATTGATGATTTATTTGACCAGTTACAGGGCGCACATGTGTTTTCTAAGATTGATTTGCGCTCCGGGTATCACCAGCTGAAGATTCGGGAGCCAGATATCCCGAAGACTGCCTTCAGGACCCGGTATGGTCACTATGAGTTCCTCGTGATGTCTTTTGGGTTGACTAATGCCCCAGCAGCATTTATGCATTTGATGCACAGTGTGTTCAGGCCTTATCTGGACTCGTTCGTGATTGTCTTCATTGATGATATTCTAGTATATTCCCGGAGCCGGGAAGAGCACGAGCAGCATTTGAGGATAGTGCTTCAGATTCTGAGGGAGAAGCAGCTTTATGCCAAGTTCTCTAAATGTGAATTCTGGTTGAGTTCGGTGGCATTTTTGGGCCACGTGGTGTCGAGTGATGGTATTCGAGTAGATCCGAGGAAGGTGGAGGCCGTGCAGAGTTGGCCCAGACCCTCCTCCGCTACTGAGATTCGCAGTTTCCTTGGTTTGGCGGGCTACTACCGTCGTTTCGTAGAGGGGTTCTCTTCGATTGCAGCACCTATGACTAGATTGACCCAAAGGGTGCCCCTTTTCAGTGGACAGACGAGTGTGAGGCGAGCTTTCAGAAGCTCAAGACAGAGCTTTGACTTCGGCCCCTATATTGATGTTGCCTACAGGTTCGGGGTCCTATACTGTATATTGTGATGCCTCACGAGTTGGACTCGGTGCAGTATTGATGCAGGACGGTAGGGTGATTGCCTACGCGTCGAGACAGCCGAAGGTGCATGAGAAGAATTACCCTGTTCATGATTTGGAGCTAGCTGCCATTGTTCACGCCTTGAAAATTTGGCGTCATTATTTATATGGGGTTCCTTCGGAGATCTACACTGATCACCGGAGCTTGCAGCACTTGCTTAAGCAGAAGGACCTGAATATGCGTCAGAGGAGATGGTTGGAACTACCGAAGGACTATGATATTACTATTCTCTATCATCCGGGCAAGGCTAATGTGGTTGCTGATGCCTTGAGTCGTCGGGCACAGAGTTTGGGGAGTTTAGCATATCTACCGGCTTTAGAGAGGCCTATGGCGATGGATGTTCAGGATTTAGCCAGGCACTTTGTTAGACTGGATCTTTCGGAGCCCAGCCGGGTTCTAGCTTGTGTGGTTTCTCGGTCTTCTCTATTTGACCGCATCAGGGAGCGTCAGTTCGACGACCCTCATTTGCTTGTCCTTCAGGATAGAGTTCTGCGTGGTGATGCTCGAGATGTTACCATCGGGGATGATGGAGTTATGAGGATGCAGGGGCGTATCTGTGTGCCCAATGTAGATGATCTTCGAGAGCTGATTCTAGGAGAGGCCCATAGTTCGCGGTATTCCATCCATCCGGGTGCCGCGAAGATGTATCAGGACTTGAAACAGCATTACTGGTGGAGGCGGATGAAGAGGGATATAGTTGATTATGTTTCTAGATGCCTCAACCGCCAGCAGGTGAAGTATGAGCATCAGCGCCCGGGTGGATTGATGCAGCGGATTGAGATTCCAGAGTGGAAATGGGAGCGCATCACCATGGACTTTGTGTCTGGGCTTCCACGGACTATTAGGAAGTTTGATTCTATTTGGGTTATTGTGGATCGGCTGACCAAGTCCGCCCATTTTATACCGATGAGCACTACTTATTCATCGGAGCGACTGGCGGAGATCTATATCAGGGAGGTAGTTCGGCTGCATGGTATTCCAGTTTCCATCATTTCAGATAGAGGCACTCAGTTCACTTCACGGTTCTGGAGAGTTGTACAGCGGGAGTTAGGTACTCGGGTGGAGTTGAGCACAGCATTTCACCCCCAGACTGATGGGCAGTCCGAGCGCACTATTCAGATTTTGGAGGATATGCTCCGTGCGTGCGTGATTGAGTTTGGAGGTTCATGGGATCACTTCTTGCCACTGGCGGAGTTTGCTTATAACAACAGCTACCAGTCTAGTATTCAAATGGCACCGTACGAGGCCCTATATGGTAGGAGGTGCAGGTCTCCCGTGGGTTGGTTTGAGCCGGGCGAGGCCAGGTTACTAGGTACTGATATGGTTCAGGAGGCTATGGACAAGGTCAAGGTGATTCAGGACAGACTTCGTGCGGCCCAGTCTAGACAGAAGAGTTATGCGGACAGGAAGGTTCGCGATGTGGCTTTTATGGTGGGTGAGCGAGTTCTGCTGCGAGTCTCGCCCATGAAGGGCGTTATGAGGTTTGGGAAGAAAGGGAAGCTGAGTCCTAGATTTATTGGCCCTTTCGAGATTTTGAGGCGTGTTGGGGAGGTTGCTTATGAGTTGGCCTTACCTCCCAGCCTAGCCGGAGTTCACCCCGTATTTCATGTCTCCATGCTCCGGAGATACCATGGTGACCCGTCGCACGTGTTGGATTTCACATCTGTTCAGCTAGACAAGGATCTTTCTTATGTTGAGGAGCCAGTAGCCATTCTAGACAGGCAAGTCAGAAAGCTAAGGTCAAAGAACATCGCTTCGGTAAAGGTTCAGTGGCGGGGCCAGCCGGTCGAGGAGGCGACTTGGGAGACCGAGCAGGATATGCGCAGCCAGTACCCTCATCTTTTCACTACTCCAGGTATGTTTTCCATGCTCGTTCGAGGACGAACGAATCTTTAAGTGTGGGAAGATGTAACGACCCGACCGGTCGTTTTAGAAAATTACGCCCCAATCCCTAATTTAACTGTTCCCCTAAGTTCATTTCCGCTATTGTGGGTTGCCGGGAGAGTCGGTTCCGAAAATTTGAGCATTTTGGGACACTTAGTCCCTAAATAAGAGCTTTGAAACTAGAAAACGGTCCGTAGCCGGAACAGTGTTAAGACGATCTCGGAACGGAAATCCGATGGTTCCATTAGCTCCGTTAGGTGATTTCGGGGTTAGGAGCGCGTTCGGAATGTATTTTGGAGGTCCGTAGCTCAATTAGGCTTGAAATGCCGAAGATTGAAATTTTGGCGAATCCGAACGATAGGTGATATTTTGATCCGGGGGTCGGAATGGAATTCCGACAATTTCTGTAGCTTCGTTATGTGATTTTGGATATGTCCACAAATTTTCAGGTTATTCGGACGTCGTTTGGTCGGGTTTTAGATCGAATGTGCAATTCGGAAAGTTTTAAGAAATTTAGGCTTGAATTCGATGTGAATTATGGGTTTTGATGTTGTTAGACGTGTTTCGATGATTAGAATAAGTTCGTATCATGTTTTGGAATAGGTTGGTGGTTTTCGTTGGGATCCGGGGGTCTCGGGATGAATCCGGGGGTCCAATCGGGCTAATTCATGCATTTTGGAAATGCTGATAACTGCTGGTGTGTGCTGCAGACGAATGCTCTATGCGATCACAATGGGCTAATGCGATCGCATAGAAGGTTTTGGAGAGGTCAAGAATTTGTTCTATGCGATCGCGGGAATGAATATGCGATCGCATAGTTCTGGAAATTTGTTCTATGCGATCGCGGGAATGGATATGCGATCGCACAGTTCTGGAAAGTTGTTCTATGCGATCGCGTACAGTCGTATGCGATCGCATAGTGTATAGAGAAGAGGGGTCCCAGGTCCAGCTTTTGTTCTATGCGATCGCGGAGCAGGGCATGCGATCGCATAGTTATAATTCTGTAAGCATTGCGATCGCAGTGAGGTCTATGCGATCGCATAGAGTAGTCTGGCGAAGGTCAAAATTTGTGCTATGCGATTGCAACAGGTATCATGCGATCGCATAGAGTAAAAATGTCTGGCAGTGACTTAAGTCCAGAAACATTTCAGCCGCGAACCATAAACCAAAAACGCCATTTTTGAGCTCCAAGATAGGGAATTGAAGGGGAAACGCTGGGATATCACCGGGAAATCATCGGGGGTAAGTTTCCTAACCTTAATTCGTTGGTTTATCATGAAATCCATGATTATTTCACTGAAATTGGAAGATTAAAGTTGGGTTTGAGCCCTAGGCCTAAATGTTAGAAAATCTTTGATTTGAACGGGCAAACGGAGTCCGATTTCGATAAATTTTATATTCACGGACTCGTATTGAGATAAGGAACCCGAATATATAATTTTCGTGATTTTTCGATAAGCGTACCGGAAGTCGGGTTTTGGCAACTTGTGGGTTTTGGTGTATTTTGAGTTAATTTGATTGGATAATGCCCAATTGGCCTATTTTGATGTGATTCTATTGATTTTTATCAGATACTACACTAGTGGAGGCCGACATTCGCGGCAAGAGGGTTGTTTCTTAGCGGTTTTGTACCGGAATTGAGGTAAGTGGCTTGTCTAACCTCGTGTGGGGGAAATTTTTACCCCTAGGATATTATGTGATAGTTTTAATGCCTTGTACGCGAGGTGACGGGCGCGTACATGCGCTGGTTGTTGAACACGTACTTTATTTAAAAAGTTCGACGAGCGATATTCCTGTCTTTGGCTGTTAATTTGATATTTTTACCCGGTAGTGGTTATAAGAGCATGATTAGATAGAATCTAACTGTCTAGTTGTTTAATTGACTTACTTGAGTTTCCTCGGTAAATCGCTGGCGCTGTTCATCGGCGAAGTTATCGTTAAGCATATTATACCTCCCTCTCTGCATTTCCTTTACTTGCTGTGTTTGTGGACTGCGGGTTCAATTCCCGGAGATCCCAGGGCTGTGGGTTCGATTCCCAGAGACCCGGAGTGATAATGATATGGACTACGAGTTCGATTCCCGAGATCCTGATAGTATTGAAATGGGGACTACGGGTTCGATTCCCGAGATCCTGATATTATTGAAATATGGACTACGGGTTCGATTCCCGAGATCCTGATATTATTGAAATGTGGACTACGGGTTCGATTCCCGAGATCCCGATATTATTGAAATGTGGACTACGGGTTCGATTCCCGAGATCCTGATATTATTGAAATGTGGACTACGGGTTCGATTCCCGAGATCCCGATATTATTGAAATGTGGACTACGGGTTCGATTCCCGAGATCCTGATATTATTGAAATGTGGACTACGGGTTCGATTCCCGAGATCCTGATATTATTGAAATGTGGACTACGGGTTCGATTCCCGGAGATCCTGAGTTATTGATATATTATTGAGACATGGGCTGCGGGTTCGATTCCCGGAGACCCAGGGGTACTGAGAATGGGACTGTGGGTTCAATTCCCACAGATCCTGGATTTGTTTATTTGAGTTGGTTATTTGTTGTTAGCTTAATCGTAGACAGTTGTAGTGATTATCATAATGTTGTTATTTCGGAAATTATTATCATATAAACTGTTTATTTTGTTTTCATCATTATATTATTGTTTCTCAGTAGGGCCCTGACCTTCCTCGTCACTACTCCATCGAGGTTAGGCTTGGCACTTACTGAGTACCGCCGTGGTGTACTCATGCTACTCTTATGCACACTTTTGTTGTGCAGATCCAGGTACATCAGAGCAGGCTCGTACTAGGTGATTCCGCAGCTTTCTGGGAGACTTCGAGGTATGATCTGCTACGTCCGCGGATCCGGAGGCTTCCCTTCTATTCTAGTATTACTAGTTGACATTTTCTTCATTTCGTTGTTAGATACTCTTTACACATAGAGCCACAGTTGTATTTCTCTTTTAGTCTGTGTTACCGTGGGTTTCCGGATCTTGGTAGTGTTTATTTATTGTGTGACGGATGTATGTGTCAAGTGGCACGGATTACATATCTTTTATGTTATTTTCCGTTGTTTCTTATTTAAGTAATTAAAACTTATAGATTCCGCAACGTGTTAGGCTTACCTAGTCGTGGGGACTGGGTGCCATCACGACAGGTTCACAATTGGTGAACTAGGGTCGTGACATAGTCGGTAGGGAGAAGTACTAATATGAGTTTTGAAGGCCGTGCGGTAGGCCCACAATGCATCATCTAATCTTTTGGACCACTCAGTCCTGTTGACATTCACAATTTTGGCTAGGATACTCTTGATCTCTCTATTTGAGACCTCAACTTGACCACTCGACTGCGGATGGTATGGTGTAGCCACCTTGTGTTTCACCCCATATTTCTCAAGTAACCCTGTAAATGCTTTGTTGCAGAAGTGTGATCCACCATCACTAAGAATGGCTCTAGGAGTGCCAAACCGAGTGAATATATTCTTCTTCAAAAAGGCGGTCACACTCCTCGCCTCATTGTTTGGTGAGGCAACAACTTCAACCCATTTTGAGACGTAGTCCACGGCCACCAAAATATACTTCATCCCATAGGAACTCACAAAGGGGCCCATGAAATCAATCCCTCATACATCAAAGATTTCTATCTCCATCATATATTGCATTGGCATTTCATGCCTTCTGGAAAATGAACCTTTCCGTTGACACTGCTCGCTAGCTCTTGCAAATTGGTTTGCATCATGATAGACGGAAGGCCAATAGTTTCCGCATTCAAGAATCTTTGCCGCCGACCTATTACCTTCATGATGGCCTCCAACCGGTGAGTCATGACATGCCTTGAGGATTGGCATGATTTCTTCCTCTGGTATGCACCTCCGGATGATGTTGTCAGCACACACTCGAAACAAATAAGGCTCCTCCCAGTAGTATTGCCGACAATCCCTCAAGAACTTTTTCTTTTGATGAGGTTCTTACCCTTCCAGAATGACCTCGCTCGCCAAGTAATTTGCAATGTCAGCATACCAAGGAGTAAAGGTGTTGGAAAGTGCCAATATATGTTCATCGGGGAAAGCATCTTTTATGTCAAGCTCTTCTTTAGGCCTCCCTGCTTCCTCAAGCCTTGACAAGTGGTCTACAACTTGGTTTTGTGTACCATGAAGTGGCATTTTTCCCAATTGAGCACAAGATTTGTTTCTTCGCATCTCTTGAACACTTGTCTAAGATTTGCAAGAAAATGCTCAAAGGAATCACCAACAACAGAGAAGTCATCCATGAAAACCTCTAGAAAATCTTCCACCTTATCGGAAAATATCAACATCATGCATCTTTGAAAGGTCGTCGGAGCATTACACAACCCAAATGGCATCCGGCTAAAAGCAAATGTCCCATAAGGACAAGTGAAGGTTGTTTTCTCTTGATCTTCCAAAGCAATGTTGATTTGGTTGTAGCCGGAGTATCTGTCAAGAAAGAAATAGAAGGCTCTTCCCGCTAGCCGATCAAGCATTTGATCAATAAAATGCACAGGGAAATGATCCTTGCAAGTTGCACTATTGAGTTTCCGATAATCCATGCACACGTTCCACGGGGTCACTGTTCTAGTAGGGATGAGCTCATGTTTTTCATTTTCAATCTTGGTTATGCCCCCCTTCTTTGGCACACATTGTACTGGGCTCACCCAAGAACTATCGACGATTGGGTACACAACTCCGGCGTCTAGCCACTTGATAATTTCCTTTTTCACCTCCTCTTGCATTGAAGGATTTAGTCGCCTTTGATGCTCCACACTTGGCTTGGTGTCATTTTCCAGTTGGATTTTGTGTTCGAAAATACCCGCGGGAATGCCACTGATGTCAGGGATTGTCCACCCAATTACTTGCATGTGCTCCCTTAGGACTTCCAATAATTGCTCTACCTGCACATCATTCAACAAAGAAGACACAATTACGGGCAAAGTATCATTAGAGCCAAGAAATTTATACCTCAAATGCGAAGGGAGTGGTTTGAGCTCTAGTTGTGGTGGCTCAATGATTGATGGCTTGGCGGGGGGAGTAGCTCTATTCTCTAAGTCAAGAGAGAGCTTTGCCGGCGTGTAAGTATAGGATCCAAGTCCCTCCAATGCATTCACCGATTCTATGTACCCATCCATGTTTTCCCTATCAAAATTTACTAGGATTGCCGCTAATGCCTCACCAAGGCATTGTTCTTCCATTTTCAATTCCACGGCATCCTCTACCTCATCAACCGCTTCTATCATTGAGATGCTCTTATATTCGTGGGGCAACTTCATGCCCTTGCTAGCTTGAAAAGTGACTTCTTCATCATTCACCCGGAACTTTATCTCATTTCTCTCAGAATCCATGAGTGCTCGGCCCCTAGCCAAGAATGGTCTTCCCAAAATGATAGGGATCTCTTTATCCATAGCGCAATCAAGAATCACAAAGTCCGCGGGTAAATGGAATTTCCCCACTTTCACTAGTACATCATCCACAATTCCCACCGGTCGCTTAATGGAATGATCAGCCATTTGCAATCTCATACTTGTAGGTCTAGGCATACCCAATCCCGCTTTCTTATAAATGGCTAGTGGCATTACGTTGATGCTAGCTCCATTGTCACATAGGGACCTTGCAAATTCACGTGCCCCAATAGTACAAGGTATAGTAAAGGCCCCCGGATCCTCCTTCTTTTGAACCGGGGATGTAGCAATGATAGAGCTTACCCTGTGAGTCATGCTTACCACCTTATGCTTTGAGGTCTTCTTTTTAGTGATCAAATCTTTCAAGTACTTAGCGAACCCCGGCATTTCTTGAAAAGCTTCTACAAAAGGAATGTTCACCGTCAATTGTTTGAGGATATCGTAGAACTTTTCAAGCTTGCTATCATCGATCCTTCTTGCAAGCCTTTGAGGGAATGGAAGAGGAGGTCTAGGAATAGGTGGAAGAGGTGTTGATGACTTGTTCCCCTTTTCCTTCTTCTCTTCTAGATCTTCTTGTTGTGTCAAGCCTTTTCCGGAATCCTCTCAATTTCAACAATTTTTGGTTCATCACCCACAACAACCTTTTGCTTGGTCTCCACATCTTCAACTATGTTTTCATTCTCTCCACGTATCACTTTTCCACTCCTAGTGGTGATTGCCATGACATGAGAGGTTGGACCACTTCCACTACCTCTTGGGTTTGCAATCGTGTCACTAGGTAGTGTTCCCTTTTGCTTGGGGTTTTGTTCCTTGAAGAGATCTCTCATTTGCATTTCCAACTTTTGGATGGAAGCGGTATGAGAGCCAATGACCTCGGCCATGTTCCTCATTGAAGCATCAGAATTTTCTTGATTTCGTAGCACTCTCTCTAGCATAGCTTCCAATTTTGAATCATTTGAGGACCCTTGGTTCGAATGTTGTCCTTTTGGAGGAACATAAGGATTTTCACTCCGATTAGAAAAATTGTTGTTGTTGTTGCCCCAATTTCTTTGTTGTGAACTACCTTGGTCATACCTCCAATGTTGGTTGCCTTGCCCTTGCGGGTTTGGCCTCCATTGGTTTTGTGCTCCTTGACCTTGATAGTATTGCCTTTGGTGCCCTCCTTGGGGGTTGTTGATGTAATTAGCCTCTTCAAAATCTTCATTCGGAATGGAAGGCATATCCTCGACAACGTTGACCTTCTTCGTTTGATTTTCTGTAAACATCTTGGTCAACGCATTAACATTAGTGGCCAACCCTGCAATGATTTGGTCTCTCTCTTGGTTTTCCTTGATCAAATTTGTCAAAGAAGGAGACCTATAAGCTATTCCACCGGATGTATCCTCAGAATGCCATGGTTGATTATGTTTGTCCATCTTGTCAAGGATTTGAGTTACTCTAGCAAAAGACTTATCCATAAAAGATCCATCCGCCGCATTCTTTGCAATGTCTTGGTTCATGGGATCAAGACCCATGTAAAACTTCTCAAGCAAAATTGAATCAGGGAATCCATGATTTGGCGACCTCACCAAATATAGTTTAAAGCGATTCCACGCCTCATGTAAGTGCTCCCCTTGTTGTTGCTTAAAGAAAAAGATTTTGTCTCTAAGCTCAGATTTCTTGCTTTGTGGGAACCATTTTGCTAGGAATGCCCGGACAAGTTCAGGCCATGATCGGATTGAATTTGGTGGCAAGTATTGAAGCCACTTTCTAGCATCACTGGCCAATGAGTACTTGAAGACTCTCACACTCCCAGAAAATTCCGTAAGTGTTGAGTTGGGTCATCATCGGTGGAATTCCTGAAAAAATCTTCCGCTTTGAGCATGAGGATTAGACCATGATCCACCTTAAACGTTGAGGCACCAACAACAGGAGGTACAATTGCATTTGTGTCATCGATATATTCATCGATATCCACAAAAGGATTCTCTTCCCCTTCGTCCTCATAATCAGACATTGTAACCTATCACACCAAGAAAAACAAGCAAAGTGTAATGGAATAGAATTAGATATCAAGTAAAGTACACACTAATGAGTAATTTCAAGACCATATTCCCCGGCAACGGTGCCAAAATTTGATACGCTCAAATTACACTTTTATAATTAGTGTAAAGTGGTCGATGTCAAATATAGTAACCCAACTAGGTTGGGGTCGAATCCCATAGGGAATAGGTGTGAAATGATCACTTGAATTAGTGTGTTACCCGACAAGAATCTTGAATCTATTCCGTTAGGAGTAACCTATGAATGGTGTGAGAGAGAGTGGTAGTATGAGTGAAGGTTGACTTAGAATATTTAGGTAATGAGAATGATTGATGTAGTAATTCATAGAATTAATTAAACCAAGGTTGTGTTCCCATAAATGTAGTGTAATGCTATCGGTGTTAATATGATATATTTCTAATGGTTGATTATTGATATGCAATTAATTTCTATGCAACTACCCAATATTTCCCAATACTTGAGTAGTATTTCCTCTCTTGCTTTTTCCCAAAAGTCTAAGAGTCACAATGTATAACACTCAATAAATGCTAAATAAAACCTACTTATCCCTAAGCGATTTTATTAAACGAGGTGTAAGGCCTCGAGTTTTTGTTCTTTACTTCTTCCAAAATCTAACCCACTTTCCCAAGCAAGGTCAGACTTTAATGGCTTTAGTTAGTGTTTGCAACCACCAACAATAAATGAAGAATGAGAAGGAAAGAAATATCAACCAACCATTATGCATATATTCAATGTTAAACACCCATTTACATAACACCCATTTAGGGTTCACAAGCTTAGTATTTAAGTTTAGCCACACATGCTAAAATATAAAATACAAGGTGTAATAAATGTCATAATTGCTTACAAAGTAAAAGATTCTTCAACCAAAAGCTTCAAAAAAGATGAAGTAATAAAGTCTTGGAGTGTAGCATAAAGTCTGCACAAGATGCCCTTACACAAGATTCTAAAAAGCTATTTATAGAGGGACCAATATCTGACAAAAAAGGGACAAGTTTGCCCTTCCATGTCATGTATGCGACTGCAGATCTATCGCATAACAGGTCTGAGGTCCGCATCTTGAGAGGTGGCGTCGCGGATAGGAACCCTAGCTGTTCATGTGCTGATCGCATCACCATTCTGCGGTCCGCATGCTGATTGTGCGACCGCAGAAAGCACCGCATAATTGACTCTTAGGTTTCCTTTATGTTTATTTTACGGCAGAAGTGCGGACCGCGTGTTCATTGTGCGATCGCAAAGGACGTCGCATTCTTGCCGAGCATTTTAGCTCCATTGTCTATTTAGCTCTATGACTTGGTTGCTCTTCTGCGGTCCGCATATGCAATATGCGACCGCATGTTGGTCCACAGATTGGCTGTTTTGCACAACTTGCCCTCTTTCTTATCTTTTTGCTTCCATTTTTGTGTCCTTGGTCTTTTCTTCCTCTTTATCTGTAAAACCACAAAATCACATAACTACGAACTACATTTTGCACTGAAACAAGCCAATATAAGAGCAATTAGTATGTAAATGTGCCGAATTTCTCTGGAACATCAAAGAGTTAGGGTTTTATTCGAGGTAAACAGGCTAGAGGAGTGGAATGGTGTCACGACCCAAACCCCGATCGTCATAGCGCCCAACACATTGCTACGCAAGCCCGACCATCTTCCAGGTAACTAGCTAGTTATTAATTAATACTGATCCATTTTGAGTTAATAGCCTATTTTCATAATAGAAATAACAAATGCGGAAACAGAAATATATGAAATACAGCCCAAAGAATCCGGTGTCACAAGTCTGAGCCTCTAATAGAAAGAAACACCTTATACAATCCAAGTCTAAGTATAATGACAAAAAGACATAAATAAAAGGAGGGAGAGATTGGGTCATACGGACGTTGGCAACTACCTCAATGCCTCCTCAGCCAATAATAGAAATAGCAGCAGTGTATAGCTCTACTGCCCTCCTGGATCCATGTATCTGCACATAAGGTGCAAGGAGTGGGGTGAGTATCTTCCAACTCAGTGAGTAGTAAATAACAAATAATAACTGAAAGTAAGAACACATGCATTATCACTAAACAGTTCTAAGAATAATCGTACAGGTAAGTCATCTCTACAATGGTAAGTCTGGTTCAAGTCTACTACTGTCTCACTCTAATCCAATGCCAATCCAACACTGATCCAACACTGATCTAACTCTTAACCAACACTAATCGAACTCTGATTCAACACAAATCTAACTCTGTTACGGCGTGCAGCCCGATACTCACTCATACTGCTGCGGCGTGCAGCCCGATCCAACATATATGAATATTACTGTGGCATGAAGTGCGATCAACATATTTATATGTAGCTGCGGCGTGCAGTCCGATCCATATATATATATATATATTATATATATAATACTGCGACGTATAGTCCGATCCAATATATTTATAAGTATATACTTCTGCGGCGTGCAGCCCGGTCCGGTATATATATCAATACCTCAAAGTCGGTCCTCGACCCCTCTCAGTCAATGTAGACTCGGCCTCTCGGGCCCCCTCAGCTAGAATAGGGCATCCAACCCTTGGTATTATCACTTAGAGTACACATCCAGTATAGGTTCATGTCATGCTATACAACTATGAATATGGCAGAGAGTATGTGTTCAACATAGAATATGGGTCATTTAGCTCCACGGCTTTCCTAAGATTCTACAGATAGGCACAAGGCCCGAAACATGGCTACTAGCCCAATTATATAGATATAAGCTCAATCTCAGTCAATATGCACAGTAAACTATACATCGAGAGGGAACAATTCAAAATCCCCAGCCACAATATCACCACGCTCGTGACATGACGCATGTTCCATCTCATTATAGCATTGTATAGTGTAAAATACGGGGTTTCAAACCCTCACCGTATCATTTATCACTACCACTCACCTCAAATCGGCCAAAAGTCCTAGCTCGCATTGCGTTTTCCTTGCAAATCGACCTCCTCGGGTGCCAAATCTGATCAAGATCAATAAGAATACATCAAAATAGGATAATGAATCATAACCCAATCGAAAGGACTCGAAAAACACCCAAAAACACGAAGTTGCCAAAACCCGAGCCCCGGGCCCTCTTCTCAAAAAATTATGAAACTCATATTTTTAGATATCTCGTCTCGCCACGAGTCTGTACATATAAAGTTCATCAAAATCGAAGTTCATTTGACCCCTCAAATCACTAAATATTTATTTTCAAATCCCTAGGCCTAAATCCTCAATTTTTCTACAATATTTATGCTCAAAACCATACATAATTGATGTACTTAACTCAAAATAGTTGGGGATAACTTACCTTCACATTGATGATGAAAATACCCTCTTGAAGCTCTCCAGACTCATCCAACCCAAATGAGATAAATGAAAGAAATGAACCAATTTCGTGTATAAAAGAATCTGCCGTACTTCGTCGAGTTGTACCTTAATACAAGTTGTATATCATATTGCTCCAGCAGTCATTTCCCGTCGATCATAACATCCACTTCAAACGTCCAAATTGCGATTTCTTTAGCTTTAAGGAAACTAGATACGATGGTCTACAACTTTCAAGTTTTGCACTTTTTCCGATTCCTTGTAGATTACAAATCATGAGCTTCCAAAGTAGCCTCCCCGAAAGCAAATTCTGGAAAACGAGCTCCACCAGTCATTTTTAATAGACCATAACTTTCACTACGGACGTCCAAATTATGATGTATTTAGCTTTATGAAAACTTGACATAAAACGCTACAACTTTCGTGTTTTGAATATTTCCTGATTCGTCATAGATCAAATGGTATAGTCCTCCGAATTCTGGAACTCGTGCTGTCCAAAGAGAGCTAAGTTGCAGAAATTTCTGCAATTTTTTTCTTTTCTTTTTGGTCCAAATCATCATCGGATTCAAGCCTATAAATCTCAAGAACTTCCAAATTCCACATCCGATGCCGAAACACGTCAAAACTAGTATGAATGACCTCAAATTTTGCAGACAAGTCTAAAATGACACAACGAAGCTGCAGAAACTCTCGGAATTTCATTTCGACCCTCGGATCAAAATTTGACCTATCAACCGGATTCTTCCAAAATTCCAACTTCACCAAAACTAGCTAACTTTCCCTCCGGACCTCCGAATTCACTTCCGTTTTTACTCCTAAGTCACAAATCATGCCCAGAAGCTAGTCGAATCACCAGAATTTAGTTCCGAGCCCTCTAACTCATAAGTCAACGTTGGATTGACTTTTCCAACTTAAGCTTTCCTCAAAGAGATTAAATGTCCCATTTCCTACCAAACACGATCTGAATTGACTCAAATTTGGCACACAAGTCAGATTCAACATTATGGACTTGCACCAACTTTCGGAATCACATTCCGACCCTGATATCAAAATTTTCACTTCCGGTCGAATTTTCTCATAAACCTTCAAATTCATATATTTAGCCAAATGACATTAAAATGACCTGCGGACATCTGAATTCACTTTGGCTCGCGTTCCCAACTCTAGAATTACCATACAGATCTATTCCCAGACTCGGAATCCCAACGGACATCTATAACTCTAAAATGTCTTCCAACCCAAATTTATAAAATTCTTCTAAAATAGTAACTTCCACCATATACGTCGAAATGTTCATGGGTTATCAAAAACCAAATCCGGACATACGCCCAAGTCAAAAATCATCATACGAACATGCTGGAACTTTCAGATCCCAATTCCGAGGTCATTTACTCAAAATTCCAATCCTAGTCCATTTCTTCAACTTTAAGCTTTCAAAATGAGAATTGCCATTTAGATTTGACTCCAAACTTCCTGAATTTTAATTCTGGCCATACACACAAGTCAATATACCTGAGATGAAGCTGCTCATGGCCTCAATCTACTGAATGACGCGTTGTAGCTTGAAGCAACCGGTCAGGTCGTTACAATCTCCCCTACTTAAACATACGTTCATCCTCGAACGTGTTGAGAACTACAATGATGTAGTCTGTAATAACTTTTTTAACACATCATGCACCTTCCCGTGCTACCACTACTTAGTTGAGCACATTAGCTACATAATTCTATAGATATAATTCTTTATTCAAGCAAATAAGCCATTAGGACGAATTCCAACATCCTGAATTTCCTGCCAAGTCTGTTTCCATCATTCGACGACCATATCAATCTCCACACGTTGTACCCAAACATTGATGCATAACTTTGTTGAATTCACACTTTGCATCACTTTACTCATATGACCACAATAACATTCTTTATTCACCACGGTTGCCTACAATACCCAAATACCGATGGAAACCTCTTATTAGTTGAAGTCTTATTCCAACACTTTCATATACTGCCAACGATAAATAAAACACACGCTAAACCGTAAAAATTCCTCAGATCAACCATTTATGAAGCCACTTCCCTTTTGACTAATACCATAATAGATATCCGAGCCGAACCTCAATATTATCCTTCTAACAAGCCGAAATCAAATATGTTCGTATCCAACAATGACCCCAATGACCACCTCAAATCCAACACACCACTCTGGTGATATGACACCTCAATGCAGGCCTAAGCCTCAGCTCATACAATACGCGCACCAATAAGCAACAGCCCGAACATACACAATTATTAAAATGACTTAAATGAAAGAGTTATACCTCAAGCTTTCCAGTACCATCACAACACAAGGCTACGGATCCGTCTCACATCATAGAATAGAACACACAATTTTTGACCTGCAAGGTCATGTTTCCACATTTCTTTGTTGCACGCGCGATTCCATCTAAACACCGATTCCACGTGAAACACCTCTACACTGACATCCGCCACGAAGGACCAATTAAGAAGCAATCTTTCCTAGTTGTTCACTGGTTCTTTGAAATATAAATCTTTCTGCTAAAATAGATTCTAATGCGTTTCACCACTTAACACGTGGAATTTCTGGCGTAGACCCTAATGCAATAGTTCAAAATCACCCAACACCAAGACAATCAGTCTGAATTTCAATAGCTAGTTTACTTAGGTAACATTATTCCTACGTGGGTTCTCAACATATAAGCAATTTTGTCGAGCTATTTCACAAATCACATGGCATAATGCATCACTACGCAATATATCTGACAATGAAGCATCAACCTAGCTACTCCTCCAAGAGCACCGCATTATTAAAATGCACCCATCAAGCCTGAGATAGAGCCATTATTCACAATAAATTTATCAACCGACTTCCAGCCGATTCTGATCACACTGAACTAGTATGATAACATTTCAAAGGTCCATAATGACTTCCATCTTCTTTACAAAACACAAGAACAACCATCACAACCTTCATACTTGGTTTACATCTTTAATCAGTCAAGTGACTACATGCCACACTTATATAATCTTCTACTGGGACACACTCCCACAACCTACGGCAATAATATTTGGGGAGCACCTCCAAACCACCGACCGCATTAATGCTGAAAAGTGATAAAGCATAATTAACCAGGGAACAAAGCCCTTTCTGTGCAACATCTTTCTCAAGTGATGCTGAAGACAATACCAATTTACCTTAAAAATCGAATCTTCCTTCCTGCCTATCCAACTTCATGACATCTTTGTCAAAATTTTCTTCGCTCGTGCCATTCTCAGCTCAATTTCTGCAACCAAAATTGGTTCGCCAGTATACTTTAAGACATAACCAACATAGCACATAACTGCGCAATCAATTCATCAATGGCAAGCTCCCAACTTAGCTCGAAGCCATATATATCACAACACATATACTCTATTGCCTCCGTAATACCATGGTGAGATTAAACTCACTCCATCCTAAGCTCGCAGAAACAAGAATCTTCTGAAATTTTAACTCTTCTTCAATTCTTGCATTCACTCACATAACTCTTAAGCCCATTTTTTAGGCGACAAAATTTTTACTAAGTTCCAAATTTTTCAAAAATTTCGGCAGAGTTTCCTTTGTAATTAGGCATATCCACCTGCCAGAGAATCATAAAAACCATCCTAACAACACGTCCACAACTTTATGAAGCATCACAATGTATATCAACAACATAATTCTCCATATTACATGTATTATATCATCAAAATTGATACATGGACATACATTGCACCTATTTGAATCATAACACATAGAAAATACCTTTCAACCCTCTATTATTGGGCTATTCAACCAAGTAAGAACATATTATTTCTTTAAAATTTTTGACATTCAAGGTGGTCTCCTTGACCCAATGATTTCGTCATAATACATTTACAAAAGCAATCTCAGCTCCCAAACTTATTTAACTAGTATGCAAATAGATTCCCCTCATAAGCCAATTACCAATAATTACGGATAATACCAAACATATAAGTTCATAATACCAATTCACAAAATCAGCACCTCAATGCTCAACCCATAGACGAATATTCGGCGTCAAGTACTCCATACTGGCCCAACATCAACTCATAGCAATCACATCTCGCCCCTCAATCGAGAATTACAAGCCATCAAGGCACGTATAATACTGAGCGCTCATGTGCGCATACAAACAAGAGGAAGGACTTTCAAGAGTTACATCTCAAGCTGAATCAAGTACGCATGATAAGAATTCCAAGAATGTGGAGTGTTTCGTAAAAGGTCTGTAGCCTCCCGAGGATAAGTACAGATGTCTCCGTACTAATCTGCGAGACACTACTAAACAGGCTCATGACTTGTGAGACCTATTAACCTAGACTCTGATACAAGCTTGTCACGACACAAACCCCGGTCGTGATGGTGCCTAACATATTGCTAGGAAAGCCCGACCATCTTCTAGATAACCAGCCAGTTATTAATTAATACTGATCCAATTAGAGTTAATAGTCTTTTTTCATAATAAAAACAACAAATGAAGAAACAAAAATATATGAAATACAACCCAAAGAATCCGGTGTCGTGAGCCTCTAACGGAAAGAAACACCCTATACAATCCAAGTCTAAGTAGAATGACAAAAGACATAAATAGAAGGAGGGAGAGATTGGGTCCTACGGACGTTGGGAGCTACCTTGATACCTCCTCAGCTAGTAATAGAAATGGCAGTAGTGTATAGCTCAACTTTCCTCCTGGATCGCGGTATATGCACACAAGGTGCATGGAGTGGGGTGAGTATCTTCCAACTCAGTGAGTAGTAAATAACAAATAATAACTGAACGTAGGAACACCTGTATGATCACTAAACAGTTCTAAGAATTTTTACTAAGTTCCAAATTTTTCAAAAATTTCGGCAGAGTTTCCTTTGTAATTAGGCATATCCACCTGCCAGAGAATCACAAAAACCATCCTAACAACACGTCCACAACTTTATGAAGCATCACAATGTATATCAACAACATAATTCCCCATATTACATGTATTATATCATCAAAATTGATACACGGACATACGTTGCACCTATTTGAATCATAACACATAGAAAATACCTTTCAACCCTCCATTATTGGGCTATTCAACCAAGTAAGAACATATTATTTCTTTAAATATTTTTGACATTCAAGGTGGTCTCCTTGACCCAATGATTTCGTCATAATACATTTACAAAAGCAATCTCAGCTCCCAAACTTATTTAACTAGTATGCAAATAGATTCCCATCATAAACCAATTACCAACAATTACGGATAATACCAAAAATATAAGTTCATAATACCAGTTCGCAAAATCAGCACCTCAATGCTCAAGCCATAGACGAATATTCGGTGTCAAGTACTACATACTGGCCCAACATCAACTCATAGCAATCACATCTCGCCCCTCAATCGAGAATTACAAGCCATCAAGGCACGTATAATATTGAGCGCTCATGTGCGCATACAAACAAGAGGATGGACTTTCAAGAGTTACATCTCAAGCTGAATCAAGTACGCATGATAAGAATTCCAAGAATGTGGAGTGTTTCGTCAAAGGTCTGCAGCCTCCCGAGGATAAGTGCAGACGTCTCCGTACTAATCTGCGAGACACTACTAAACCGGCTCATGACTTGTGAGACCTATTAACCTAGACTCTGATACAAACTTGTCACGACACAAACCCCGGTCGTGATGGTGCCTAAAAACACATTACTTGGAAAGCCTGACCATCTTCCAGATAACCAGCCAGTTATTAATTAATACTGATCCAATTAGAGTTAATAGTCTATTTTCATAATAGAAACAACAAATGAAGAAACAAAAATATATGAAATACAGCCCAAAGAATCCGATGTCACAAGTGTGAGCCTCTAACGGAAAAAAACACCCTATACAATCCAAGTCTAAGTAGAATGACAAAAGACATAAATAGAAGGAGGGAGAGATTGGGTCTAGTACAGGTTCATGCCATGCTATACAGATATGAATGCGGTTGAGAGTATGTGTTCAACATGGAATAGGTGTCATTTAGCTCGAAAGGCTTTCCTAAGATTCTACAGACCGGCACAAGGCCCCAAACATGGGTACTAGCTCAATTATACAGATATAAGCTCAATCTCAGTCAATATGCACAGTAAACTATCCATCGGGAGGGACCAAGTCCAAATTCCCAGTCACGATATCACCACGCTCATCACATGACGCATGTTCCATCTCAGCAAGCATTGTATAGTGCAATATACGGGATTTTAGATCCTCAGTATATCATTTATCACTACCACTCACCTCGAATCGGCCAAAAGTCCTAGCTTGCCTTGCGCTTTCCTCACAAATCGACCTCCTCGGGTGCCAAATCTGATCAAGACCAATAATAATACATCAAAATAAGCTAATGAATCATAACCCAATCGAAAGGACTCCGAAAACACCCAAAAACACGAAGTTGCCAAAATTTGAGACCCTGGCCCGCATAACGAAAAATTATGAAACTAATATTTATAGAATCCTCATCTCGCCACGAGTCCGTACATATAAAGTTCATCAAAATTAAAGTTCATTTGACCCCTCAAATCACTAAATCTTTTTTTCAAATCCCTAGCCCTAAATCCACAATTTTTCTATCATTGTCATGCTCAAATCCATACATAATTGATGTACTTAACTCAAAATAGGTGGGGATAACTTACCTTCACATTGATGATGAAAATACCCTCTTGAAGCTCTCCAAAATCATCCAAACCAAATGAAAGAAATGAACCAATTTCGTGTATAAAAGAATCTGATGTGCTTCGTCGAGTTGTACCTTGCACTTGTGCTATACAAGTTGTACATCACATTGCTCCAGTAGTCATTTCCCGTTGATCATAACTTCTAGTACAGACGTCCAAATTGAGATTTATTTAAATTTACGGAAAGTAGACAGGAAGGGCTACAACTTTCCCGTTTTGCACTTTTTCAGATTCCTTTTAGATTGCAAATTATAAGCTTCCAAAGTAGCCTCCCCGAAAGCAAATTCTGGAAAATGAGCTCCAACAGTCATTTTCAATATACCATAACTTTCACTATGGACGTCCAAATTACAATTTATTTAGCCTTCTGGAAACTAGACATGAAGGTCTACAACTTTCATGTTTTGTATTTTTCCTGATTCATTATGGATCAAAAGATATAGTCCTCCGAATTCTGGAACTCTTGCAGAAATTTCTGAAATTTTTTTTCTTTTCTTTTTGGTCCGAATTTCATTCCGTTAATCTTCCGAAATCCACCCGAAGACCTCGGTATGTTAACCAATTATAACAACATGTCCCATAATATCATTCAAACTTGTTCCAACCTTCGTACCATCTAAAATAATATCAAATCATCATCGGATTCACGCCTATGAATCTCAAGAACTTCCAAATTCCACATCCGATGCCGAAACACGTCAAAACTAGTCCGAATGTCCTCAAATTTTGCAGACAAGTCTAAAATGACACGACGAAGCTATAGCAACTCTCGGAATTCTATTCCGACCCTCGGATCAAAATTTCACCTATCAATCAAATTTTTCCAAAATTCCAATTTCACCAGACCTAGCTAACTTTCCCTCCAGACCTCCGAATTCACTTCCGTTTTCACTCATAAGTCAACATTGGGTTGACTTTTCCAAATTAAGCTTTCCTTAAAGAGATTAATTGTCTCATTTCCTATCAAACTCAATCCGAATTGATTCAAATATTGCACATAAGTCACATTCGATATTATAGACTTGCATCGACTTTCGAAATCGCATTCCGACACCGATATCAAAATTTTCACTTTCGGTCGAATTTTCTCATAAACCTTGAAATTCCTACATTTAGCCAAATGACTTTAAAATGGCCGCCGGATATTCGAATTCACTTCCGATCGCGTTTCCAACTCCATAATCACCATACGGGTCTATTCCCAGACTCGGAATTCCTAACGGACATCTATAACTCTAAAATGCCTTCCAACCCAAATTTATAAAATTCTTCTGAAATACTAACTTCCACCATATACGCTAAAATTCTCACGGATTATCAAAAACCAAATCCAGACATACGCCCAAGTCCAAAATCATCATACGAACATGCTGCAACTTTCAGATGCCAATTCCGAGGTCATTTACTCAAAATTCCAATCCTAGTTCATTTCTTCAACTTTAAGCTTTCAAAATGAGAATTTCCATTTTGATTTGATTCCAAACTTCCTGAATTTTAATTCTGACCATACACACACGTCAATATACCTGAGATGAAGCTGCTCATACTGAATGACGCGCCGGAGCTTAAAACGACCGGTCGGGTCGTTACAAGTGGGGGGCTGATGGCTATCTATGGTGTTAAAGACAGAGAGATTGGCTCAGGTTGTGTTCGCCGGAGATATTTGAGAGAAAAGAGTTATGGGGGTGGGGAGAGGAGGTTAAGGACTATCTATGGTGTTAAAGGTGAATTCATCGGAGAAGGTTACATCTCCCGTCGGCAAGGGTTCCGGCGAGAGTTTGAGAGAAGGGGGCGGCGAGGGTTTGATAATCTGAAATGGGGAAGATGAAATGAATAAGTGTATGTATATATGGCTATATTAAAAGACCCTTATTAATTTCTGACCGTTAGATTGAGTGTATCAACGGCTCAGATCTCTTAAGCTCTTTAAACGACATCGTCAATTTAAGTGATGATTTAATCTTGGCCCTTGGATTATTTAAACTGACGGTTGAGATTAATTGACGCTTACACGACGTCGTTTTGGACTTGACTAATCAGACCGGTATGCTCCTTTGGGCATGGGTCAATTGGGCTGGGGTAATTTTATTTTTGGGCTGTTAGTTATTTTGATTTAAGCCCAAGTATTATTTTTTTTATATTTTGTATTGTATTTTGTATTTTTCTTTTCTTTTTTATTTTGTATTTTATTTCTTTTGTATCTTTGTGTTTATTTCCTTTGTATTATTATTTTCTTTTGTATTTTCGTTGCATTTATTTTTTCTGATTTTAATAAATTGTTAACTAATTAATTTCTATATTTATGGTAATTTTTGATTAAAAACATAAAATGCAATTTTTGATTTTTCTATTATTTGTTCTCAAAATGTATTAATACCAAAATTGCAAAAATTAAATCCTAATGCACATGAATATTTTGTATATTTTTATGAATTATTATGCAACTGATTAACACAAAAATGTCACAAACAAAATTTAAAAAAGAATTATTTTGTTTGGATTTTTAGGAACAATTCGCTTAGGGCAAAAATCACGTGCTCACAACTGCCCCTCTTTGCTCAGGAACACGGAGTGTTTTCGTACAAAGATAAGTGAGCGGTAACGAGGGATTTTTGCCCATTTCCATATTTCCTGTGAAGCATTTTTTGAAAAGTTTTGACCGCATCCTGCTTCAGAGATTACCTACATATCCTAGGCTAAACAGGAATTAGCTTAGTGTAGTTCAGGAGTGTCTGCTAGCTGGGACTACTAGGAGCTATGATCTCATTTGTTGTTGTTGTTGTTACTGTTTCCTAATCCCCTTATTATACCATTGTAAAGATAAAAGAAGCTAGCCTAGGCTATGCCCTGTGATCTACAAATCCTATCTTATGTCTGCTATCTTGTGTTCTTGAATTGCCTTGATCTGGCATCTTGCATTCTTTCAATATAACTTTGACTGTGTCCATTCTTCAGGTGGACTTCTACTTACGATTTCTTGAAAAAGTATTCCCTTGTTCTTCAGGTGGGTGTCTGCTTGCCGAAACTGAAATGCATTCCCTTGTTCTAGGTGGGCGCCTACTTGCAATTTTTGAAAACGTATTCCCTTGTTCTCCAGGTCGGTGCCGGTTGCTGAAATTGAAATGTATTCCCTTGTTCTTCAGGCGGTCTCAAGCTTGCAATTGCTGAAAATGTATTCCCTTGTTCTTCAAGTGGGTGCCTGCTTGCCGAAATTAAAATGTATTCCCTTGTTCTTCAGGTGGGTGCCTGCTTACAAAATTGATAAATAAAGAAAAATTTTCTACCCCAGTATGGTGACTGGGCATATCATGTTATCAAATCTTAAAACTCAAAGCTAAATTTCAAATGATACTTCCCTTATTTTTCAGGTGGGTGCCTGCTTACTGCATTTGAAAAGATATTCCCTTGTTCTTCAGGTGGGCGCCTGCTTACTAAAATTGAAAAGGTATTCACTTGTTCAGGTGGGTGCCTGCTTATGCATTTGAAAAGATATTCCCTTGATCTCCAGGTGGGTTCCTGCTTGCAATTGCTGAAAGCGTATTCCCTTGTTCTTCAGGTGGGTGCCTGCTTGCTAAATTTGAAAATGTATTCCCTTGTTCTTCAGGTGGGCGCCTGCTTATAACATTTCGAAAGTGTATTCCCCTGTTCTTCAGGTTGGCGCCTGCTTGCTGAATTTTAAAAAGATATTCACTTGTTCTTTAGGTGGGCTCCTACTTGCAATTGCTGAAAACATATTCCCTTGTTCTTCAAGTAGGTGCCTGCTTGCCGAAATTGAAATGTATACCCTTGTTCTTCAGGTGGGCGCCTACTTTCAATTGCTGAAAACGTATTCCCTTATTCTTCAGGTGGGTGCCTGCTTGCAATTGCTGAAAACATATTCCCTTGTTCTTCAGGTGGGTGTCTGCTTGCCGAAATTGAAATGTATTCCATTGTTCTTCAGGTGGGCGCCCCTTTGCAATTGCTGAAAACGTATTCCCTTGTTCTCATGTGGGTGTTTGCTTGCCGAAATTGAAATGTATTCCCATTTTCTTCAGGTAGGCGCCCGCTTACAAAATTGATAAACAAAGAAAATTTTTCTGCCCCAATTTGATAATTGGTTGCATGACATTACTGAATGTTATCTTGAGATAAGAGTTGTATTATACTTCCCTTGTTCTTCAGGTGGGTGCCTGATTATTGAAATTGAAATGGATTCCTTTAAATATTGTTGCTTTCCTAAAAAAATTAAACTGTCCTCCCTTATTCTCCATAGGGGTGCCTGATTGCCGAAAACTATCTGTGCTCCCTTGTTATCCATATTGGTCACATTCACTTTAAAGTGATTAATAAGAATTTGAATATTTTGTCCCTGCTCTTAATCGAAGAACAATTTGTTAGTGTAAAATGATGGTTAGCTGCTGACATTCTTGTTGGCCATGCTCCAACTTTTGAACTTTTTTCGACTTGCTTCTTTGAACTTGTTTTGCCTTGCCATGATTTCCGGCTATCTTTCAAATTTTCTGATCCTGATGACCCAAATGTTTTCCTCATGTCATTGTCTTGGTATTTCTTTCTCTTTCTTGTGAACTTTGCTTCTTTCTCCAAATATCTGATTACCATATGTCCTTCTTGTTTTAACTGTCCTTTAATGAATCTCGATCTTATTGTGCCATATAACTGAGAGGCTGGTAGTTAGCTTCGACTAAAAATGTCTTATTGATAGATTTCAAGAAAAATGAAATGCAATGACCTCAAAGTTTTGAGGATATAAGGACTCTGAAAAGAGAAAGAGGATAAAACTTATCTGAGTGGGAAGGATCTTTTGATCATGCCATGCATTTTGGATTAACCGACCTAGTCTGCCCAACCAACAACTGTCAATTGCCACTTTTTCCTCTTAATATTTCAAAACCCGATCTTCTCCGAAACCCAAACCTTGCTTGTTTTTCCGCCTTTCAACTACAAACATCTTTCATTTTCTTGCTTTGGAGACTCATTTTTGCCTTACAGTGCCTGTGAGGGTTTTCACCAGTAAGACTCTCTCATTTTAATATCTCTCAACTCACATCGCCTTACGGTGCCCTTGAGGGTTTTCACCAATAAGACTCTCTCATTTTATATCTCTCTACTCACATAGCCTTACGGTGCCCGTGAGGGTTTTCACCAATAAAACTCTCTCATTTTCGGTCGTTTATTTTCTGGTATTCTGATACCCGAGTGTTGTCCACAATATGATTCACCTTACCTCCTTGTATTGCCATTTCTTAAAATTGATCAGAAGGTCTTTCTTTGGACAGTAATGTGGCTTTTGGATGGGTTTAGAAAGAAATGCATAAAGGCTCAAAATATTCCAACATGTTTTCAAAAATTTCAACTTTCGGAATCATATCTTCCATAACAAACGTCTGCCCATTCTTGAACATTTCTTCTGTTGTGACTGAACCTCAGTGAGGCTGCCTACGTACCCTTTCGGGATCAAGTCAAACGTAGTTCGGATCATAGAATCACTTCATTGTTGCGATGTTTCCTTCCTCCCATTCTTTTTCTTTGCATTCTTTTCTTTTTTTTCTTTTCTTTTATTTTATTTTTTTCTTTTCTTTTCTATTTATTTTCTTGTTTTCTTCTTTTCTTTTTTTTTTGTTTTCTTCTTTTCTTTTCTTTTCTCTGTTTTCTTCGCTTGACTTCCCCGTTCAATCCTTGACTTTGTTGTTGATTCCAAAAGAGGGATATGAAAGAAGAATATAATAAGGTTGAAAGGGATAGCAATGGATAAAGTGTTTGGATAGAGGAACAAAATGTCTTTATCATTTTAATCTCAAAATATGACAAGTACAATCAGATACATAAAAAGAAAGAAATCATACATAATATCTCTTGATTGCGTCAGAATTAATAGCCATTTCTACACATTTTCCTTCCACATCTGTTAGATATAATGCTCCATTGGACAACACTCGTGATATAACAAATGCCCCATGCCAATTAGGAGCTAACTTTCGTTTTGCTTCTACCCAATGAGGTAGGATGCGCCTCAATACCAATTGTCCGACTTCAAATTTTCGTGGACGCACTTTCTTATTATGAGCTCTGACCATTCTTTGTTGATACAATTTCCCATGGCATACTGTTGCCAATCTCTTTTCATCGATCAAATTTAATTGCTCTAACTGGGCTTTGACCCATTCATCATCATCAATTTCTGCCTCCGTAATGATTTGAAGGGAGGGTATTTCAA
>JASVEL010010003.1:0-123454 GCA_032618575.1 Nicotiana noctiflora
GACCCTTGGTCTATGGGAGTTGAAGTATTATGGGACTTGGTTCCCCGTTTTCGTTATATGTATAGTTGTTGCTTCGTGAATTAATATGCTTAAATGGGCTAAAGAGAGCTTCTAGCTCCGTTGTTTATATTGATTGGCCAGGGTGGCTTAGCAATGTGCTGGGCGCCATCACGACCGGATTCGGGGTCGTGACAGGGGCCTACATTAAAAATTTGTTCCAGTATATTATCCATTCACCGTAAATATGAACCAATCTTGGGTAAATGCCTCATCAAGTGTGTTGGTTCTGCCTTCCTCTTCATGTGTTATGACAAAGAGTCCTTCTGCGATTTTAGTGTAGGATGAAGGCTCACCACTGGCTAGTATCTGCAGTACTGTGTTCTCTATCCATTTGCACCTGTTTGTGCCCGTAAAATTCTAGTACTATTCTAAGTCCAGCTCTCATGCTTGTGCTTGTCTCTTTTTCTTCTTCAACGGATTGAGCACTAAGTGCTAATCCCAGCTTTTGAAGTCGTATTAGGAGGAAAGGCATGAGTACACTAACATTCCCTTTTGTGTACTTTATCCTTCTACTTTGTGCTTCATTCATTGTCTCATCTGACTGCACTTGATGAGATTTGTGTTGCTGATGTAGGGATCTGAACCATTTATGGTTCTTTTTCCTGAAAATCCATTTCCAATTATAGCAGCGAATTTCGGAGAGGTGTCTTTTTTCACTGAAGCAATGCACTTCAGCATCTCACCCGATATAATTTTCAAAAATCTCCTTTATCCCAATTCTCTTAGACTGGATTTCCATCAGAGAGTAGTGTATAGAGTCATTACCAACAAAAAAGAAAACCATGTTAGTGTAAATAATTTCCATATTCTCCTCCATAAATATTTGAGTATGGAAATCTTCTCTAATGTTTCCTGACTTTATTTTTTCCTTAGAACACTTTCCCTTTCCTTTTCTAATTCATTGCAACAGACACTCTTATATATGGCCATTGCAGCTTGTCACAGTTCACTAACCTCCTCCCCAATATATCCAGATATTCAAACACATAACACTCCACATGCTTTGCATCCAGTGCATGGTTTGCAATGTGATCAACAAGCTTATTTCCTTCTCTTAAGGTATGGGATACTCTTACATTTGTTCTACTCATCATTTCTCTTATCTCCTCTACTATTGCATCTATAATCCAAGGGGCTTCTACTCTCCTATTATGGCGTTTTTTAGGAGCATAGAATCAGTGTGCAAATCAATTAGAATATAGTCATACTGCAAGCAAAACTTCAGAGCTTCATATATGGCCTTTGCTTATGCGACTGTATTCGACCTTTCAGTTATTTCTTTGCCACATGCATACACGATACCTCCATCCTCATTTCTTAACACAAATCCAATTGAACTTCTGCCTGGGTTGCCCCTCGACGCACCATCAGTATTAACTTTGACATGTCAGCCAACTCACAAGATTTTTTCCCCTTTCTGGTGAGCAAATGCAACTTGTTCTTGTTCTTGTTCTTTAACTAATATGAAATACTATATATATTTTTTTTAAAATTTCAAATATTGTGTTTGTTGGTTGTCTCAATATTAAAAAATTAATTAAATTATAATCATTTTTAGTGTAAAATAAAATTTAAAGGGTAAAAAATAAATAATATTTTACTAAGAGGTTTTTTGTTTTAAATATAATATAATTCTTTGATAAGTTTTCTAGTAATATAGGAGCTATTGATGATCCATAAGTTATTTTAACATATATACATATATATTACACATCACCAGATTATGACACCTGATAAAAAATGGATGGAACTTGTCCATGACCGACATGGTAATGCTTACAAGCTTGGGGTGGAGAGCTTTCTGGATTTTGCGTTTACAAGATTAAGTGAAGCGCGTGTAATACGTTGTCCATGTATCAAATGCTAAAACACATCTTCGGGAACACGTGAGATGGTTAAGCCACATTTAATAGTACATAAAATAATTTTAAATTATACATTTTGGTATCACCATGGGAAAAAGTTAGGTGAGCCACAATCAACTCCAGAAGATGTAGAAGATGATGTCATTGAAGAAGCTGACGGTGATGATGAAATATATGAGATCCTAAAAGATTTATACCCTGATTTCGATGAAGACAATATGACCATTGATGGTAATGATTTTTTTGAGGTGGAACCAAATCTTGAAGCAAAAAAATTCTAAGCTTTTAAAAGATTTTGAGCAACCGTTGTACCAAAATTAAAAAGTTTCTAAACTTTCTACTATGGTTAAATTGCTTCATATCAAAAGTATTGGGTGTTGGAATAATGAGTCATTTACAATATTATTGAAGATGTTGAAGGAAGATCTATTACCTGACGAATCAAACATGCCAGATTCATATTACGAGGCAAAGAAGATAATTCGGGATCTTGGACTTTCTTATAGAGAGATTGATGCTTGTAAGAATAAATGTATGTTATATTGGAAGGATGACAAGTTTCTTGAATCTTGCAAAGTTTGTGGAGCGTCTAGATGGAAAGAGAATAAACATAGTGGAGAAACTAAATTTAAAAGTGGGAAAAAGATAGCGCACAAGATTTTACGTTATTTTCTCTTAAAACCAAGACTCCAAAGGTTGTTTATGTCCTCAAAGATATCATCTTTAATGACATGGCATCATGGCGAAAGAGTTGATGATGGAATAATGAGGCACCCAGCTGACTCAATGGCATCGAAAAAGTTTGATGAACTTCAACAATCTTTCGCCGATGAACCTCGTAAAGTTCACTTGCAATTGCTAGTGATGGTTTTCAACCATTTGGAAGTTCTAGAACTCCATATAGAATTTGGATTGTTGTACTTATTCCTTATAATTTACCATCTTGGCTATGTATGAAGCAAGAGAATTTTATTTTGTCGACGCTTATTCCTGGTCCTGAAAGTCTAGTAGACACAATTGATATTTTTCTTCAGCCTTTGATGGATGAATTAAACGAATTATGGGAAACTGGAGTGGAGACCTTTGATGCGTCAACTAAACAAAACATTATGTTGCATGCAACTTTATTATGGACCATTAATGACTTTCCGACTTATGCAAACTTATCTGGATGGAGTACAAAAGGAAAATTGGCTTGCCCATGTTGCAATAAAAAAACATCCTCAATTAGGTTAGAAATGGTAAAAAGAAGTGTTATATGGGTCATAGGCGCTTTCTTCCTCTTAATCACAAATGGAGGAATGATAAAGATTCATTTGATGGCACTAAGGAGCGAAGACTACCACCCAAAATTTTATCTGGTAAGGATATACTTGATTAAATGGCTGATTAAAATGGTTTACGACTAACAAAGGATCCAAAGAAAAAGATTAAAATATCACATGAGAGTAGGGGTGATAATTGGAAGAAGAAGAGTATTTTCTTTGATCTTCCCTATTGGAAAACTTTATTGTTGCGACATAATTTAGATGTGATGCATATTGAAAAAAATGTATGTGACAATCTCTTGGGGACAATCTTAAATGTCAAAGGAAAAACCAAAGATACCATAAAAGCTCGATTGGATTTGCAAGCAATGAACATAAGGAGAATTGTATCCAATTAAAAATGGGGATACATATGAGCTACCAACAACATGTTACTCGTTACCTCCGAAAGTCAATCCTAGGATTTATATATTGGTATACCAACCAAAGTCAATCCATCCTGACATTGCCTTGTATTTGTTCTGGTATAAATATGTACCTCGATCTCCTACTTTTTTCAAGAAATTGAGATTCTTTATTATATATATATATATATATATATATATAGAGTTAAATAGCACAACTCCTTCATATAGCAGAACTCCTCCATTTCCTTTAGGCTCTAGTTGTAATAACAGTATGGAGCCTGTGGCGTTAATATCAGGGGAATGGAGCTCCTTCAAGTTAGCTGACGAGGCTGATTTTATGGCACAGTTACATGGTAAATGTTCACTTCCAAATGAACTACCATCCATGTATTGGACTAGTCATGAATCAACCATGAACATGGGAGGAGAAAGAGAAGTTTATGTGTATTCCTCAAATGACACTAACATTAATAGTATGTATACTGATGGTATAGTAGCTTTCTTTTTTCCACTTCGAGTCATGAAAATTACTATTCAAGTCATCCTCGGCCTATCTTAATGAGAAACGATTGTTAAATAACAATGGAATATGGTCTGGTGGATACTAATAATCCAAGTGAAGCAGGTGACTTCTTTAACCAAGATGTGAGCAATGACAACAGCATGGAGTTTGTTGAATACATGCCTGAAGCTGCTCTTGATGGAAATGGCTTGCAGCTAGGAATTTATGCATACTGATTGATAGAAAATATAATTGTAAAAAAGGTGGATTTAGTAATATAGTTGTAAGAAGCACTGATTGTTCATAGTATTTTGAGATGCTCTTCGCTTCGTGGTTTTACATTTTACTGTGTTGTAGAGCCTTATCAATCTTAATTCTTGTTTTCTTACTCAACTAATATGAACCTTTTCTAACAGATCAGGACGTGAAGTTTGATGAATCTTCCATAAAGATATAGTTCCGAGCAAGTTGAAGCAGCAAGAATTGTTGAAGAACAAGGAAAATCTATTATGTTTTATTAGGAGTTGTAGTCGTCATCCGTACAATCTACTATTTTACTTTCTCTTTAATTTTTTGTTTTCTTTAAGGAATTGAAAACGTGAATCATGTAGTTTGGATGTAGTATTATCGCTACTTTAGTTCACTATCTATAATTAAAAAAGATGTTTTATGTCAATATTGACTTCATTCTTTGTACGATTTCGAATGCGTGTAATATATTTATTACTAAAAAGTTCACATTCGCAAAGGGAAATTTTGATTTTTAAAAGTATATCGTTAAAAGTACATACAATTAACGAATGGAATTTCGGTAGCATATACTAACAACGACTGAAAATTAGTTACCGTTGGTGAAGGTTTTAACGACTGGGAAGACATATAACGATGGAAAAATCCCCTCGCTAATCTTGGTATAACGACTGGATTCCTCGCCATCGTTAAAAGAGTTTTTACGACGGGATCAAAATCCAATCGTTTACCTTTAACGATGGAGGCACTAATGACCGGCGACGACCGGTTTTTATCCCATCATAATTGACTGATAACGACCGGATTTTGAGTCTTAACGACCACATTTCCAATCGTTAAAGACCTCTTTTCCTGTAGTGCTAGTAGAAGGGAGCCAATAATAGTTCAAAGTAATTCTATTAGCACTCAATGAACCAAGTAATTTCTGCCAGCCCCTCACCCCCTTTGGAAGATTACAACTTGTGGCCCTATCTGGGTGACATCCAATGTAATTCAGCTAGTTTTTATTAAAATTTATTACTATTGGATGATGATAATGGTGCTTTATGAATCACATTACAACAGAATATTGCATCCCTCGAAGTAATCTTCACCCTATTGGTAGCGAGTCAAAGCTCGAAAAATATCTGCCAAACTCAAGGGAAAAATAGTATAATCTTCGCTTCCTTTGCAAATACAAGCTCGCAACCAATCAAATTCTAATGCGCCCACCATGCTCTGGAAAGAGCATGATCCCTAGAAATGATATCATGAATGTGAAGATTCTCAACTCCCTCCAAGCATCGTAACTTAACTAGTTGGAAAATTGTATTCTCGAGAAGTTCTAAAACTTTTTTTCATACCTTAATATGTCATAAAGATATTCAAACAGAACACAACCTTCATTTAAGCAAGCCATTGGAATTCGACGGGGGCATAAATTTCTTAAAAAGTTGTTCACACCAACTTTTCTCGGAGCAGCAGCCTTTTTCCCAAGAAGGTCTCTCCCCAATCCAGTGAACCCACCTAATTCTTCCAATGTAGGCACCATTTCACAATCTTTGAACCTAAAGACATTGTTGACAGGGTCCTAAAAACCTACTAGAGCCTCGCTTAAATGTCTGTTAAGATTAACTCCCATGATGTTTGTACGGAACTTGAGGTGCTTAAATACTGGATTTCATTCCCATGTAGCAAAACTAGTCCACCAGTTACAGAGACTACTCATGGATTTATCTCAGATCAAGAATATAGGAGGTGTCTCGTCCCTTACCCTTTTCTGACTGCTTCTTTGTGGAGAGCTCATGGTGAATGTAAGAATAAAATAAAAGGGTCAGGACCTACCTAATCTACATGCAAATTATTATCATTCTTTTTTCTTATTTTTTATGCCAATTCAGGACTCGATTATTATTATTATAATATATATTTGTTAAAATTATCTGACTCAAAAGTTGAGATGATAAAAGCATGAAAAATGGCTATTGTTAGAAAAAGGGCCATAGGAACAAAATGATAAAAAAAGACAAAACAAATAAATAAAACTTTTTTACGAAAAAAGTTTCTTCGACACTTCCTAGAAAGATTTTAAGGTTGTCTTGGTGGAACAGCCGGAACACGCGGGCAAAACAATAAAAAGGCGACCAAAATAGCATTATTATATATTATTTTCCAAAAGTTTTATGCACATGCAGAATTTCATGCTCCCTTTTTTCGAAAAAATGTGGGCTGAACCCGACAGAGGTTGCCTACGTATCTCACATCCGGTAAGAATCAAACCCGCATAGTTCGGTAAAACTGGCACTTTTCTCTTTTGATTTTTATGAAAATTAATCTTTACACTCACACCAGACTACTACAAAAAAAATTTTTAAAGGGTTTATTTGCACTAAACTAGGAGAATTATTCCTTTTTTAAAATAATTATGCTAATTTTTTTTAAATTACGCTAATTCATAAGTTCAAAGTGGAGGCATAAAGTGATTTGTGCCATGCCGTGATGTTAAATCAAGTGCTTGTTGGGAGGCAATCCAGCTTTACTGCTTTTTTTCATTTTTATTTTATTTTTATTATAGATTGTTTTTAATTGTATTATTTTTGTAGTGTCGACTTTTTGATTTTCTAGAATCATGTAAAGCAAAGCTATTGGAATGATGCAACAACAAACCATATCGTTGAAACTAAGTTTGAGGTACCCGCATGAAGGACCAATCCTGGGAGAAGTATGAGTACCCCATGAGCTACTATTGCATCGAACTTTGGCCTACCAAGGAGTTTCTTTTACCCTCTTATTAGTTAAGGTGTGCATTGGGGACAATGCACAATTTTAAGCGTGGGATGAGGAGATTGTCTGGGTGACTTTCTATGCCATTTTAGTTGTGTTAGTTTAATTTAGTAATGCTTTTGTTTTAAAATAAGTTTGGATTGTCCCCGACGATTGATCTACTAGACAATTTTCTTTAGGGATGTAAGTCCAAACAAAAAAAAGATTTTCATTGTGGGCAGTGTAGTAATTCTCCCTTGATTTTTCTTTATGTCACGGTTCTTCCAAGGGTTTTGTTTGAATCGAGTGTAGTTAGTTTTATTTTTTAGGAGTAGGAGCTATTGTGAGATGAATTGAATTGTAGCAATATTTCTTAATTTTGTTATGCCTTGAGAATAGTTAATACTTTGGTTGTGACACTTAGGCTCAATTTTTGACTCTTGTATAAGTAGCTTAAATTGTATGACCTTAATTTGCTTAAGTACTTTGACTAGAGTGTCTTGATGACCCAATCCTGAGTGAGTCATGTACCATGTGCGTGTGAGGTTTGTTGTATTCTGTGTATTACATTTGATGTGTAGCACTTTCCCCTTGTGTTTGCAAAGCGAAATAGTAGTTTTGTTCAGTCTTGGAAGTGATATAGGCATTTCTTTGTTGAGCCAGATATGTATATTTTACCTGCCTAATTTTTACGTAACGTAGTTAACCCTTTTGAGCCTGTAATCATGTTTCTTTGGCAACTACATTACAAGTCGTACACCTTTGTTTGAATTAACCATCTATTTGAACCTTTTCACCTCTTATGAGCACTTGAATTGTAATAATTTGTAAAAGTTAAAGTGTTGGGTGATTGGTTTGTCTTTTGAGTGGAGTTACTGAAATAAAAAGAAAGGTGCACTGTGTTGACAAAAAAATAAGAGCCACTTGAATTGGAGAAAAGATAGTTGTACTATTGTGGAAAAAAAATATTCCTTGCTAAGTGGTGACTCTTGATGTAAGTGTGCTTAAATAAGTATGGAGTTAATATATATTAATATGAAGGTGGAGTTATGGTTTGACATAAGTATGGGCTTGAATGTTAAAGTATATGCATTAAAGTGCTTAGAGAGGTGTAGTCACTCTTATATATAAATGTATTCTACCCGTTTCGTAGCCTACATTACAACCAAATAAAGTCCTACTTGATCCTAGACGAATGAGCTCAATTAGTAGAGTAGTACATTACGAGCAAGCCTATGGTGCATCTTTTGTAGCATATGAATGTTATTTCTGAGGGTGACTGAATTCTTTCTATCTTGAGTTCCTAATTGTTCTTAAATTTTATTGTATGTGTGGAACTACTCTCTTTTGTATTGTGAGGGTACTTGATTCATGAAGGAAAGGTAATTTCATTGACCTCTATGGTAAGAGTAAGTGAGTGAGTGGTGAATAATGCATGGTACTTGCGAGTCAAATCTTGAGGTGGAGACGTTACACCTTTGTGCTTAGTCAATTTTAAGACTCTTGGTGTGATGAGTTAGGAGAATTGTTCAAAAAGGTCATGTCTATAAATGTAGTTTGATTGCTCGAGGACGAGCAATATTTAAATGTGGGGTATTGATGTGTGGCTATAATTCCATTGATTCGTACAATATGTGTCTTGAATTTTACATGCTTTGATAATAAACTATACTTTATTTGCGCGTAATGTAGTCTATTTTATGTGTAGGTTAATTGGAGATGAAAGTAGAGCAAAATGGATACTTAAACGTTGAAAGTGCGCATGAGAACAGTGAAAAGGAGAGACCAAGCAAAGCCATCTCAACCAGGCTTTACCCTGGTGAGGCCAGCCTAAGGCTAGACTAAACCTGGCTTTAGCCTAGCGAGTCCAGGATGAACCAGCTTTAGCCTGGCGAGGCCAGCTTAAGGCCAGGTCCAGTCCGAATTTTGAAAACCTTATTCATCTTCTGGTTTGACTAGGACTAGGCTTACACATTTAGGTCTTTTCCTACACATATGAATAAACCTAATAATGCAACTTTCGAAGGTGAGATCGTGTTTGGATACAATTTAGACCTAGGGAGAGCACAGAGCCGTATTGGAGACCGGAGATTCGACCAAAGGTGGTACAAACACACTAGGAGCAAGACGGAGAATTCTTCTATGAGTTTTTCACTTCCTTCTTCCTATTTTCCATTATTGGTTATGAACTCTTGTATTGTAGTTGTTTTGATGGAGCCTCTTGAAGGATGATTTTCATGTTACGTTAATATAGATTTTAGATATAATATCTTCTCTTTGTTCAATTACATTATTATTGTGGTTTGTTGAATTACTCTCAATCGACTGAGCCCTATTTAGTGTGTATTACTCGGGAGAGAGTACATATTTAGGTAGTTATTGGACAACATCATTCCTAACATATATGAAGGATCAATACGGAGGGTTTAAAGGTGGGGTTAGGGATAACGAAACCTTGGTGCGATCCGAATGAGCCTTACTTAATGCCATCTAGTGTAATTCGGGAGAATATGTCTATTAAATTGTGGTAATTACTTGGGAGAGAGTTACGACAGTCAGAATGTTCATGATTTCGAAAATAGGGGAAATCATAACTTTATACCTCCTTAATCTTGTCTCCAATCCATGTCATTGTTAATTGATAGTTTTACTGTTTTCTAGTATTTGTTAGATAATTAGATAAAAATAACTATTATAATCTTTATAATTAGAAAATTATTTGGACTTTTGTTTCTTAGCAATATTGAACAATTGTAGTTGTGGGATTCGAGTCCGGACTTGTGAACCTGATTATATTTGCCACGACCACTTAATCTGTGATGACCCAGCCCGTCATCATACGAGTTATCACCCCATTTTCCCCGTTATATGTTTGTTCATGTTTCAATATGTATGTTTGGTGAGTTTGAGTCAATTCGGATTGTCACGACCCCAAATCTGGTCGTGATGGCGCCCAGCACATTGCTAAGCCAGCCTGACCAATCAATATAAACCACGGAGCTAGAAGCTCTCTTTAGCCCATTTAAGCATATTAATATATGAAACAATAGTAATACTTATACCAACAGCGGGGAAACCAAGTCCCAAAATATACTAACTCCCATAGACCGAAGGGTCAAGAGTCATGAGCCTCTACCGAACATGAGTGTATAAAGGTTTACAAGATACCAAGTGCGGAAAGAAAAGTCAATACAAAATCAAGATAGTAAGAAGGAATATCGGGTCCTGCGGACTCTGCAGCTACCTCGAATATCCACAAATGTCGCCTCGCACAGCTACTCGATCACTGCTGAGAGGTACCTGGATCTGCACACAAGGTGCAGGGAGTAAAATGAGTACTGCCAGACTCAGTGGTAATAAACAAGGGTAAGACAGCGCGGATAAGAAATCCGCAATAAAGCACTATGTAAAGCTATAATCAGCTACCCTGTCATAGAATCAATCTTCACTGTACCTGTACCAACAAATACCAATAAATAGCATAACAGCTAGCGGATGTAGCTAAATGCAATGCAATGCATGATATGACCGCTACGGCGCGTAGCCCGACTCCAATTTTGGGTACCCGTGCTCACTGTGGGGGTTCAGACTCGGAGGGGCTCCTACAGCCCAAGCACATCTCATAGAGATATTCCTGCGGCGTGCAGTCCGATCCAACATATATCTCGCCGCGGCGTGCAGCCCGATCCACTACTAGTCAGCTAATATGCAGATACAGCCTCGCAGGCTCAAAAGTAGTTTTTGAAAACTCTTTTATCATTTTTCAGTTGGAAAACAGTAATATCAAGTTCCAGAGATTGGAATTAGCATAATAACAAAGATAGTTGCGGACTAGTAGTAATCTAGCATGTCTATATGATAAGACAATGATAACGATCCTCGCGGGATCCAATAACTGGCTCACGGCCCACATGTATACTCAACCGCCCAAGAAGGGGGTTCCTCGGCTCAAGAGTGGCCATTATCACAATATATATATATATGCATAACCATCCGAGAAGGAGGTTCGACGGCTCGAGAATAGCCAATAATACAGTATTAACAGGTCGGACTAATATATAGTCTCCAGTTCATGATCGACCCCGCACTCTCGAGAGTGTGCGTGTCTCGCCGCTATACAGCGTCACAAAGTGGTATACCGGGGTTTCGAACCCGCTGGTCATCACCCACATCTATTACTCACCTCAATACGGCGCGACAACTACTCCGCAATGCCCTTGCCACGAGAATCAAGCTCCGCACGCGTAGAATCTGATTCAATACAGTAGAAATACAACAAATTAGGCCAATGGGACGACACCCAATCAATACAACTCGATTTACATCAAAATTCCCAAAGTTGTCAAAACCCGACTTTCGGTACGCTTATCGAAAAATCACGAAAGTCACATATTCGGAACCCTCATCTAAATACGAGTCTAAGCATATCAATTTTACCAAATTCGGACTCCATTTGCCCATTCAAAACCTTGATTTTCTAAAGTTCAAGCCTAGGGCTAAATCCTCCATAAATTACCCCAAATTCCTCCATTTTCATGATATAATTGCATAATATTACCAATACTAATCATAGTTTAAGTCCATAGTTGATTACCCGATGATTTCCCTTGAGTTTCTCTTCAAAATCGCCCAAATCGCCTCTAAAGCCGAGACCCAAAATGTGTGAAATGTTCTGAAATTTTTCTAACTTCTGATACACTTACTTACAACGATTTTTGCTTCTGCGGAATATTTTTCGCTCCTACGAGCCCGTATCCGCGACCAAAGGGTCGCTTCAGCGGTTCCAGGCCTGGCCGGCCATTTCCGCTTCTGCGAGCAAAGGGCCGCTTAAGCGCACCCGCTTCTGCGAAGAAACTTCCGCTTCTGCGGAAACATCCGCCTATGCGAACCATTGTCCGCTTCTGCGGTCCCGCCCAAGCGGTCAAATGTCCGCTTCTGCGGACCATGCCCATTTTCTTCCCCTTCGCTTCTGCGATCACTGGCTCGCACCAGCGATGCCGCTTCAGCGGAATGACTTCCGCTTCTGCGTAACCAGCCGCTCCTGCGCACCTCGTCCGCTTCTGCGGACTCGCTCCTGCGTCCAAAATTCCGCAGGAGCGGAAACAACAGAAGCAGGATCCCAACCTGCAATTTTTTTCCACAATTTTCTCCCGTTTAACCATCCGAAAACACCCCGAGGCCCCCGGGACCCCAACGAAAACCACCAACATACCCAAAAACACGATACGAACTTGTTCCAATCCTCAAAACACGTCTAATAACACCAAAACCCATAATTCACATCAAATTCAAGCCTAAATTCCTTAAAACATTCCGAATTACACATTCGATCAAAAACCCGACCAAACGACGTCCGAATGACCTGAAATTTTGCAGGCACATCCAAAATCACCTAACGGAGCTACTGCAACTGTCGGAATTCCATTCCGACCCCCGGATCAAAATCTCACCTACCGTTCGGATTTCGCCAAAATTCAACCTTAGCCAATTCAAGCCTATTTCTACACCGGGCCTCCAAATTCAATTCCGATCGCTCCCCTAAGTCACAAATCACCTTCCGGAACTAACCGAATCATCAAAATCCGATTCCGAGCCCTCTAACCCAATAGTCAACTCCGGGTTGACTTTCCTTATTCAAGTTTCCTTCACAAAGGCTATATGCCTCATTTTCAATCCAATTCACTCCTAACTCACCCGATAGACTTTAACACTGATATAAAATCATAAAACATGTATTTACAACATAACGGGGTGGTAATTCTCGTAACGACGGGCCGGGTCGTTACATTTTCCCCAACTTAAACAAACGCTCGTCCTCGAGCGTACCAGAGTGGTACTAGAAGCAACTCAATAGCTGAATGACCTTACCCAGCATATATTCGGGCGATCACACGTCGCCCTATCTCTCATAAGCTTGAAACACCATATAGCTGAAATCTCACAGACCATCTTAACCATAAACCACATTGTACTTTCTGAAATCATATACCAATTGCTAATCCCATTCCGGTACTCAGGATACACTAGAATCCACTGCAATAAGCCATACTCACCACTCCGGGTGAGATCATATGATGTATCAAACAACCCAATCACTCGAGACGATAGTCTCTAATCACAACAACTGGCCACAATCACCAAATACTAGCTGAAAACCTCTTTCATTAGATAGAGTCTTATTCCAACACCTCCATATCCCGCCCACGGCAGCTGAAGCACGCGATATACCGAACCCATCTCTCAGGTTAACCATTCGTGAATCTATTTCCCTTTTAAAACTGGTACCACAATAGGTTTCGGAGCCAAACCTCAATTTTTATCTTTCGAACAAGCTAAGATCCAATATGATTGTATTCATTAATGACTCCAACGGTCATTTCGATAATAACACACCACACTGGTGACATGACATATCAACCACCGGCCTAAGCCGCGACGAGCACAACATAGACTCCAATAGAAACGTCTGCACACACTCGAATCATGACAGCTCAAATCATGACAACTGTCTCCAGCAAATAGAGCTGCAATTTAATCCCTCTATGCCATCATAATATAGAACTGAGATCGCGTCTCGTATTATAGAAATAAAGTACCTGAATCCTCCTCGAGAGGTCATAACATCACGTGGCCTTGCCACAATTCGTGATTCTATCCCAACGTTATTACTCATGAAGCACCTCAAGCCACTAAGCTCAAAACGGTTAGCCACACACGGATCTAGGTCTTGAACCCAAGCAATCAACCTCACCCACGGTGAAACAATTAACGTATGCTATCAAATCCTGAAAAGGACACAACCGATGTGTCATTCGCCAAGCGATACTCAATACAGACTCTTCCTCAGAAGGCAGGAGGTATTGTATACCAGGTAGCATATAACTAGCTATATTTTCACAATATTCTGTTGCGGCGTGCAACCCGCTCCAATGACATACCCGTGGCAGCGTGCCACCCGATCTGGATACCATACCTGTGGCGGAGTGCCACCCGATCCAAGTAACCCTCGTCAAATAAATACGCGTCGAGTCAAGTTACTCATCATAATAAACATATATAGCCTCAAGTTTGGCCACAAGAAACGCATCCGACAAAGTTCCTCAATACCAGAACTAATCAATGGTAGATACTTCTACACTAACATCCGCCACTAAGGTCCAACCTGACAAAGCAATGCCTACCAGCCGTCCGCTGGTCCTGGGTACAACTACTCTGTTGGAGCATACTCTGATGCTCTCTTCTACGCAATTTGTGCCATTTCCGACATAGTCCATAGCTCATTTGTCTAGACGACCTGTCTTATGTCAACCAGTATGAAATAAGGTATCATAACCCAAATTCATCATATCAAGCTAAGAGAGAGCCACTAGGGCTTCCGATTTTCAATAACCACAAAACAGTGCTGATACACACGATATACAACCACCGCATAGGCGGACTAACGAGAACTTCAAGTCTCCAACACATATATAACACATGAATCACTATGCCTGATTCCGTACTCCACCGTACGAATACATAACGCACATCAAGCGTCCATTCATACCACGAAAGCCATTCGGAAATTTTACTATGCCATCAACGACTCAATTATTACAGTCGATCCAACAAGAGAATACCACCATACCACTGGATATTATCAGTTTACATTACCTTGTCCCTTTGCACCATATACCCTGCCAAGTTACTAGAATAGCAGTACCATTTTCTTAAATCACCAGCAGCTGTCCGCGCTGCTCAATAATTTTATTGACTTTCCATATATTATGAATTGATCTCAAAACCTTGAATATGCCGTTATCGACTTTCCATCACACCTCGCATATGCCACACCACACTAAGATAGCATGGAAATTCATATTCCTTTCCTACGCCGCAAACATCGGCGCACTCAACTAGTCAAGAACTTTCATGATCCCATATAGATAAAACTCATTACACATTCCAAGCCTTACATACCAACAGGAAAATACACTTATTTTTTTTAAACCACGTTAAAACACATCATAAACTCTTTCTCCCAATTTCATTGCATAAGTTAAAACTGCCAGGACTGAGTCCTTATACCCATATTATACCCATATCGGGTTACACGACTGCCAGCACTCAAAAGCTTTACTGCAATGTCTGCAAGACTCATTACTTCAACCACACACCAGGAATCAATCGTATTCCTTTTTATACCATTCTGGTTTATTAACAAGTCGTTCCATTTACCCAGTTTCCTTTCTGATTCATCTTTGATTTAATATTAGCCATTACTGTAGCACCATAACACATCAACTCATTCCACACGAGACTCGTACATAAGACCACACGGTCTAAGACCCTTAGGCCACTGAATACTCTCTCAATGTTTCCCAAAAGTACCACATTCTACCACACTTTATTTGAAGAACTTCATGCGATTCCTTTAAATTTGTTATCATTACTTCCCAATACGGATACACAAAATTCCATCATTCACATGATATAACACAAGCATTGATCTTTTCTAACGAAACCACCGCCTTTTACCACATACACAATTCTTAGGGCACCTGACTGTTACAAGCAAAATCTTGAACACTGCAAACCATTCTCAGGCGTCATTCACCCTTATTCAATTATAATTCAACTGTCTTATTGAACAGAACCACTCGTGTCTTGTAAGAATTCTGACAACACAGAACATGATTACTCACAGGTACAATTCGCTATCTTTCTTTTCTATACACCGAACATTCCTTAACAACAGTAGTTCAAAACATCCTAGTATTTCTTCACATCTACGAAGCGCCATAACCTTGTCAGAATTTTCCCAACATACTTAAAGACAGTGCCCACATAGCACACAACAGTGCAATCAGTTAATCAATAACAACCTCCCCAACTTGGCTCGGAGTCATACATCAAAGCACTTTCAACCCCTCATATCATTATTACTCAAGTGATGCCGAAATGCTAATATGCGATTAAACTCAAGTCATTTACAAGCCTTGACAGAGACTCGAATCATCAATTCTTGCATTCGTTCACACACAACAGTTATGCCCCTTCTTTAGGTGACCAAATCTTTTCTAAGTCCCAAATTTTCAAAAAATTTCGGCAGAGTTTCCTTTGTAATTTGGCCTATCCACCTGCCAGAGAATCACCAAAACCATCCTAGCAATACATTCACAGCTCAACAAGACATCACAATGTATTTCAACAACATTAAATCTCAATACTACACAATTCATATTATCATAATTGGTACACGAACATGCGTTGTACCTGTTCGAATCATAACACATATCAACTACCTTTCGATTACACATGAGAATCAATCCACACACCTCTTTCTCAATTTAGCATTTCATCACACTACCTTCCACCAGGATACACATAGCAAAATCACTTTAGTCTTCCTGAGTTTAAACTTGTTCCACTACACATAAGGCATCTTACCTTCCAATTACGAGATATGACAAATATTCACCACGCCCATAGCTCGGGGCTACACAACAGATTAGACAAGAGTCGAAAATTTAACATCTCATCCATTAGTAAGCCTCCCTAATACTCTAAAGATCAGCACAAGGCCCCAAGCATGGCTACTAGCCCAAGTACATGGATATAAGCCCAGTCTCAGTCGCTTTACACGTTAATTTACCAATTAGGAAGGATCAAGTCCAAATACCCAGTCACAATACCACCACGCTCGTCACATGACGCGTATTCCATCTCAGTACAGCACTGTATAGTGCAAATACGGGGTTTCAAACCCCCAATACATTATCTATTGCCACTACTCACAAAATCAGCACCTCGATGCTCAAATCATAAACAAGGTCCAGCCTCAAGTCATCCTGACTGGCCCAACATGAACGCACAGAGATTATATCTCGCCCCTCGTTCGAGGAAATCACAAGCCATAAGGCAATAACATTACTGAGCGCTCGATGCGTACACAAACGTGTGGAAGGAATTTCAAAAATTATCTCTCAAGCTGAATCAAGTGCGCACGATAAGAATTCCAAGAAATGTGAAGTGTTTCCTAAAGGTTCGCGCAGCCTCCCGAGGATAAGTACAGGCGTCCCCGTACCGATCCACAAGACTCTACTAACCGGCTCAAGACTCACGAGGCCTAGTAAACCTAGGCTCTGATACCAACTTGTCACGACCCCAAATCCGGTCGTGATGGCGCCCAGCACATTGCTAAGCCAGCCTGACCAATCAATATCAACAACGGAGCTAGAAGCTCTCTTTAGCCCATTTAAGCATATTAATATATGAAACAATAGTAATACTTATACCAACAGCGGGAAAACCAAGTCCCAAAATATACTAACTCCCATAGACCGAAGGGTCAAGAGTCATGAGCCTCTACTGAACATGAGTGTATAAAGGTTTACAAGATACCAAGTGCGAAAAGAAAAGTCAATACAAAATCAAGACAGTAAGAAGGAATATCGGGTCCTGCGGACTCTGCGGCTACCTCGAATATCCACAAACGTCGCCTCGCACAGCTACTGGATCACTGCTGAGAGGTACCTGGATCTGCACACAAGGTGCAGGGAGTAAAATGAGTACTGCCGGACTCAGTGGTAATAAACAAGGGTAAGACAGCACAGATAAGAAATCCGCAATAAAGCACTATGTAAAACTATAATCAGCTACCCTGTCATAGAATCAATCTTCACTGTACCTGTACCAACAAATACCAATAAATAGCATAACAGCTAGCGGATGTAGCTAAATGCAATGCAATGCATGATATGACCGCTACGGCGCGTAGCCCGACTCCAATTTTGGGTACCCGTGCTCACTGTGGGGGTTCAGACTCCGGAGGGGCTCCTACAGCCCAAGCACATCTCATAGAGATATTTCTGCGGCGTGCAGTCCGATCCAACATATATCTCGCTGCGGCGTGCAGCCCGATCCACTACTAGTCAGCTAATATGCAGATACAGCCTCGCAGGCTCAAAAGTAGTTTTTGAAAACTCTTTTATCATTTTTCAGTTGGAAAACAGTAATATCAAGTTCCAGAGATTGGAATTAGCATAATAACAAAGATAGTTGCGGACTAGTAGTAATCTAGCATGTCTATATGATAAGACAATGATAACGATCCTCGCGGGATCCAATAACTGGCTCACGGCCCACATGTATACTCAACCGCCCAAGAAGGGGGTTCCTCGGCTCAAGAGTGGCCATTATCACAATATATATATATGCATAACCATCCGAGAAGGAGGTTCGACGGCTCGAGAATAGCCAATAATACAGTATCAACAGGTCGGACTAATATATAGTCTCCAGTTCATGATCGACCCCGCACTCTCAAGAGTGTGCGTGTCTCGCCGCTATACGGCGTCACAAAGTGGTATACCGGGGTTTCGAACCCGCTGGTCATCACCCACATCTATTACTCACCTCAATACGGCGCGACGACTATTCCGCAATGCCCTTGCCACGAGAATCAAGCTCCGCACGCGTAGAATCTGATCAAATACGGTAGAAATACAACAAATTAGGCCAATGGGACGACACCCAATCAATACAACTCGATTTACATCAAAATTCCCAAAGTTGTCAAAACCCGACTTTCGGTACGCTTATCGAAAAATCACGAAAGTCACATATTCGGAACCCTCATCTCAATACGAGTCTAAGCATATCAATTTTACCAAATTCGGACTCCATTTGCCCATTCAAAACCTTGATTTTCTAAAGTTCAAACCTAGGGCTAAATCCTCCATAAATTACCCCAAATTCCTCCATTTTCATGATATAATTACATAATATTATCAATACTAATCATAGTTTAAGTCCATAGTTGATTACCTGATGATTTCCCTTGAATTTCTCTTCAAAATCGCCCAAATCGCCTCTAAAGTCGAGACCCAAAATGTGTGAAATGTTCTGAAATTTTTCTAACTTCTGATACACTTACTTACAGCGATTTTCGCTTCCGCGGAATATTTTCCGCTCCTACGAGCCCGTATCCGCGACCAAAGGGTCGCTTCAGCGGTTCCAGGCCTGGCCGGCCATTTCCGCTTCTGCGAGCAAAGGGCCGCTTAAGCGCACCCGCTTCTGCGAAGAAACTTCCGCTTCTGCGGAAACATCCGCCTCTGCGAACCATTGTCCGATTCTGCGGTCCCGCCCAAGCGATCAAATGTCCGCTTCTGCGGACCATGCCCATTTTCTTCCCCTTCGCTTCTGCGATCACTTGCTCGCACCAGCGATGCCGCTTCAGCGGAATGACTTCCGCTTCTGCGTAACCAGCCACTCCTGCGCACCTCGTCCGCTTCTGCGGACTCGCTCCTGCGTCCAAAATTCCGCAGGAGCGGAAACAACAGAAGCAGGATGCCAACCTGCAATTTTTTTCCACAATTTTCTCCCGTTTAACCATCCGAAAACACCCCGAGGCCCCCGGGACCCCAACGAAAACCACCAACATACCCCAAAACACGATACGAACTTGTTCCAATCCTCAAAACACGTCTAATAACACCAAAACCCATAATTCACATCAAATTCAAGCCTAAATTCCTTAAAACATTCCGAATTACACATTCGATCAAAAACCCGACCAAACGACGTCCGAATGACCTGAAATTTTGCAGGCACATCCAAAATCACCTAACGGAGCTATCGCAACTGTCGGAATTCCATTCCGACCCCCGGATCAAAATCTCACCTACCGTTCGGATTTCGCCAAAATTCAACCTTAGCCAATTCAAGCCTATTTCTACACGGGCCTCCAAATTCAATTCCGATCGCTCCCCTAAGTCACAAATCACCTTCCGGAACTAATCGAATCATCAAAATCCGATTCCGAGCCCTCTAACCCAATAGTCAACTCCGGGTTGAATTTCCTTATTCAAGTTTCCTTCACAAAGGCTATATGCCTCATTTTCAATCCAATTCACTCCTAACTCACCCGATAGACTTTAACACTGATATAAAATCATAAAACATGTATTTACAACATAACGGGGTGGTAATTCTCGTAACGACGGGCCGGGTCGTTACACGGATTGAGTTTGGTTGGAATTGAGACAAATAGTCTCTTAGAAGAAGGAATAGATGGGAAAAGTCAATCGGATGTTGACTTGTGAGTTAGAGAGCTCGGGATCGAATTCTGATGATTCGGTCAGCTCCGGGAGGTTATTTGTGGCTTAGGAGAGCGATCAGAATGGAATTTGGAGGTCCGGTGTAGAAATAGGCTTGAATTGGCTAAGGTTGAATTTTGGCGAAATCCGAACGGTAGGTGAGATTTTGATCCGGGAGTTGGAATGGAATTCCGAAAGTTGCAGTAGCTCCGTTCAGTGAATTTCGATATGACTGCAAAATTTCAGGTCATTCGGACGTCGTTTGGTCGGGTTGTTGATCGAATAAGAATTTTGAAAGTTATAGTTAAACTTAAGCTTGAATTTGCTGAAAATGGATGATTTTGATGTTAACGATAGTGATTTTATGATTCGATCGAGTTGGAATGAGGTAATAGATCATGTCTGTATATTTGGTTGAGGTCTCGGGGGTCTCGGGTGTGTTTCGGATGTCCAACGGGTCATTTTTGGAAGATGTTGCCGTTTTGAGCATAAATGTAATGATCCAAAGGTCTATGTTTAGTTCTAGAGATCCAAATTTGATTTCGAGACTTCGAGAATTTGAATCATGAATTATAGGACTGATCTGGATATTTTGGTTTAATTTTATCAAATCGCGATTGGGTTTTTGACGCGATATGTGAGTTAATTGTTTAACGAGCAAAATTGGTATTGAAATGAGCCAATGAGCTTCAAATTCAGTTTTGTTTAAACCACTGGATCCGTAATAAAATTACGGAACCATAGAAAAAAGAATCGCCTAATTTCGAGTTTGTATGATGGAGTTAGAGCCATTTTAGTAAAAAAAATGGCCGTGCTGCAATTTAGAGAAAAAGCTGCTGCAATGAACAATGATGTAAACAGTACCCGTGAATAGTAGATGTGTACAGTACCCATGTACAGTAGATGCGAACAGTACCCCGTGTACAGTAGACGCGAACAGTACCCCGTGTATAGTGGACGTGAATAGTGCCGGACAGAATGTTAAGTTTTGGAAATGGGACTTCGAACCCATTTTCCATTTTTGCGATTTGGAGCTCGGATAAGGCAATTTTTGGTCCGATTTTCATAGAGAACAATGGGGTAAGTACTCTTAACTCAATTTTGGTTGTATAACTCCAATCTATTGCAAGTTTTGGTGTTTAATTTGAGAATTTTTGTTGAAAAAGGTAGAAACCCCTCTTGGATAGAAATGGTGAGTCAAGGGGTCAAATGAACCCCGATTTTTGTGAAATTGGTATATACGGACTCGTGGCGAGACGAGGAATCGGAAAATGTAAATTTCAGAATTTTTCGTGACGTGGGCCCCGTGCTCGGGTTTTGCCAATTTCGTGATTTTGAGTATTTTTCGAGTTCTTTCGATTGGGTTATGTCCCATTAGCATATTATGATGTATTACTTATGATTTTGGATAGATTGGACACGCGTATAGGCCAGTTTGAGGAGCAAAGGCGTCGCGGGCATGAGTTTTAGCTCGGTTCCAGGTGGTAATACTTGTAAATGATGTCTTGAGGGTTAGTAAACCCCGGACTTGCACATCCTAGTGTTGTATTGAGGTGACTTACATGCTGGATAACGGGCGTGAGGTAGAGCACCATTGGGGATTGTGAATTGGTCTGTCCCGCTTAAAAAATAATAATACCTAATTGCTTGAAATTAAATTGACGTCCTAATAAAAGATATTAATTATCATGAATTGGACTAAACATCATCCTTGGGCATCGTGCCGATTATTTGAATCCTTCAGGGATTGGTATCACTGTCTTGATAACACTGTGCATATTTCTATCTCAATTTAAGGTTTCAAATGGTATTTTGCTACTAAGCATTTTTATAAAATTATGAAAAACTTGAATAAGGTCTTAATGACATTTCTAGCTGTGAGCTAATATGATATTGTTGCCCGAAGGGCTTTCTTGATTATTTGTTAGATTGATTGGGGTCGAGGGCCATATGTCCTGGCATGACGATTTATGTAAGCATATGCATACACATGCATGGATCGGACTGCACGCCGCAGTGGTATATGGATCGGGATGCGCGCCACAGCAGGTGTGATATTGATATTGCGCTTGGGCTGTAGGAGCCCCTCCGGAGTCTGAACCCTACAGTGAGCGTGGGCGCCTTTGCATGGATCGGACTGTACGCTACAGCATCATATACATTGCATGGCATACATATATTGGTTTACGTGTACTACATGGCATAACATTTAGCACTCATACATTACTGGCACACATGCATTATTTTGCCTTATTGACCAGATCCCCTGGTGGAAATTGTTAAGGAGTGCTGAGCCCAAGGGGCTGATTTGAGTGCAGACTTGCACTGCTTAAGGTTGTACCCAGGTATTGAAATCTAAAAATGAGATTTCTAAATAATCTACTCATATTTGCTGAAAGGGAATAAAATGATAGTGTATTGAAGTTTAAATATAGTTCTGTATTGTGTAGCATGAGATAGTACTTTGTGTGATTTTCTTTTCCTCAGCATTATTTACTTTTATTACTGCTGATTTGGAAGTACTCACACCCGACTCCCTGCACCTTGTGTGCAGATCCAGGTACATCACAGCAGATCTGAATCTATAGCTGCTTGGAGATTGCTTTGGACAGTCGAAGTAGCTGCCAGCGTCCACAGGACCTGACTCTCCAGTTTATCTTTACTTTTGTTCTGACTATTCCACACATGTGCACAGTTGTATATACTATCACAGCTTTATATTTTTGTAGAGGCTCATAACTTATGACTCCTGATTCGGTGGGAGGTTTATACTGGTTTTGGGATATCTATCCCCGATGTGCTAGATGTCATTTCATTATATTATTGTTGTTTATGCCTAAAAATGGTAAAGTGAGAGTTGATAACTCTGTGTTATGAATGGTTGGTCGGGTTGGCCTAGCAATGTGCTGGGCGCCATCACGACCGGGTTTTGGGGTCGTGACAAGTTGGTATCAGAGCCTAGGTTACTAGGTCTCATGAGTCTTGAGCCGGTTGGTAGAGTCTTGTGGATCGGTGCGGGAACGCCTGTTCTTATCCTCGGGAGGCTGCAATCCTTTTATGAAACACTTCACTTTCTTGGAATTCTTATCGTACGTACTTGATTCAGCTTGAGATATAATTCTTGAGATTCCTTTCACACGTCTGTATGCGCACTCGGGCGCTCAGTAATATGATTGTCTTGATGGCTTGTGATTCTCCGATTGAGGGGCGAGATGTAATCTCCGTAAGTTTTATGTTGGGCCGGTCTGGAGGACTTGAGGTCGAATCTTTGCCTATGGCTTGAGCACCGAGGTGCTAATTTTGCGAGCTGGTATTGTGAACTTATATGTTCAGTATTGTCTCTAATTGTGGGAATGACGGCTAGATAGCTATGTAATGAGTATGTTGGTACTGTGTAATGTGTATGGTAGTGGAAGATATACATAAATATTAAGGAAAGAAAATGTTCTTACTTGGTGGAATAGCCCAGATAATGGAGGGTTGAAATGTATTTTCTATGTGTTATGATTCAAATAGGAAACGCATGTCCACGTATCAATTTTGATAATATAATACAGGTGGTATTGAGATTAATGTTGTTGATATATATTGTGATGCTTTTTCAATTTGTGGAAATGTTGTTAGGATGATTTTGGTGGTTCTCTGGCAGGTGGATAGGCCCAATTACAAAGGAAACTCTGCCGAAATTTTTGAAAATTTTGGGACTTAGTGAAAAAAAAATTTCACCTAAGGAGTGGGCTTAACTGTTGTGTAACTAAATGCAAGAATTGTAGAATAGTTAAAATTTCTGATGATTCGAGTCTTCGCCGAAGCTAGTAAATGACTTGAGTTCAATCTCACTATAACATTGTGGCGTTATTTGAATAAGAATGTTGTGAGTGGTTAAAAGTGCTTTGATATATGGCTTCGAGCAAAGTTGGGGAGGTTGCTATTTATTAACTGATTGCACTATTGTGTGTTATGTTGATTCTGTCTTTAAGTATGTTGGGGGAAATTCTGACAAAGGTTATGGTGCTTCGTAGATGTGAAGAAATACTAAGATGCTTTGAACTGCTGCTCGTAAAGAATGTTCGGTGTATAGAAAAAAAAGATAGTTAATTGTACCTGTAGGTAATCATGTTCTGATGTGTCAGAGTTCTAACCAAACACGGGTGGTTCTGTTCAATAGGACAGTTGAATTACAGCTGAATAAGGGTGAATGACGTCCGAGAATGGTTTGCAGTGTTCAAGATTTTGCTTGTAACAGTCAGGTGCCTTAAGAATTGTGTATGTGGCTAATGGCAGTGGTTTCGCTAGAAAATATCAGAACTTGTGTTATACTATGTGAATCATGGGATTCTATGTATCCGTATTGAAAGGTAATGATAACGAATTCAAAAATCGCGGGAAGTTCATCAAAATAAAGTATTGTAGAAGGTGGTACTTTGGGAAACATTTGAGAGAGTATTCAGCGGCCCGTAAGCCTTAGACCGTGTGGTCTTGTGTATGAATCTCGTGTGTTAACCTGAGTTGAGGTATTATGATCCTTCAGCAAAGGAGAATAATAAATTTAAGATGAATCAGAAAGTAAATTGGGTAAATGGAGCAACTTGTTAATAAACCGAAACGGTATGATAAGGATACGATTAAATCCTGGTATGTGTTCGAAGTAATGAGTCTTGCAGATATGGTGCAACAAAGCTCTTAAGTGCTGGCAGTTGTGTAGCTCGACATGGGTAAAAGGACTCAGTCCTGGCAGTTAAACTTATGCAACAAATTGGAAGAAAGAGTTGTGATATGTTTTACCATGGTTTGAAAATGAGTATACTTTATGTCGGTACGCGAAGCATAGAATGTGTAATGATTTTTCTTCCATATGGGAAGTCATTAAAATTCTCGAGCAGCGTGGGCAGCTGCAGATAATCTGAGAGTCAATTTTTCTAGTGATTAATGGAAATGGTACTGCTATTCTATTGATTTGGCAGAGTATATGGTCAAAAAGGGCAAGGTAATGTAAACTAATAATACCTAGTAGTATTGTGGTATCCCCTTGTTGGATTGAAGGTGATTATTGAGTTGTTGATGGCATAGGGAAATTTCTGAATGGCTATCGTGGTATGAATGGATGCTTGATGTGTGTTATGTATTCGTAGGGTGGAGTGTGGAATCAGACATAGTGATTCATGTGTTATGTATGTGTTGGAGACTAGAAGTTCTCGTAATCCGCCTACGCAGTTGTGGTATGTCGTATGTATCGGCACAATTTAGCGGTCGTTGGAGATTGGAAGCACTAGTGGCTCTCTTGTTACTTGATATGACAAATTTGAATAATGATATATGATTGCAGACTGGTTGTCATAAGTCTGGTTGTTTAGACTGATGTGTTATGGACTATGTTAGAAAAATATCACAAACTGCGTGGCAGAGAGCATCTGATCATGCTCCAGCAGGGTAGAGGTACCCTAGGGCCAGTGGACGGCTGGTAGGTATTGCTTTGTCAGTTGGGCCTTCGTGGCGGATGTCGGTGTAGAGGTATCTACCATTGATTTAGTTTCGGTATTGAGGAACTTTGTCGGATGCGTTTCTTGTGGCCGAGCTTGAGGCTATATATGTTAGTTGTAATGAGCAATTTGACTCGATGTGCATTTCCTCTTGCGAGATTTATGCGTGGATCGGGTGGCACGCTGCCATGGGTTATCTGGATCGGGTGGCACGCCGCCACAGGTATGGTATCTAGATCGGGTGGCACGCCGCCACGGGTATGTTATTGGAACGGGTTGCACGCCGCAACAATGTGATGTGGAAAATATAATTTCCTATATGTTACTTTGTATACAATACTTCCTAGCTTCTAAGGAATAGTCCATATTGGGTACCGCTCGGGGAATAGCATATCGGTTGTGTCCATTCAGGATTTGATAGCATATATTAAATGTATCCCCGCGGGTATGATTGATTGCTTGAGTTCAGACCTAAATATGTGTGTGGCTGACTGTTTTGAGCATGGTGACTTGAGGTGCTCCATGAGTAATAGTGCTTGGATAGAATCGTGAGTCGTGGCAAGGCCACGTGATGTTATGACATTTTGAGGAGGGTTCAGGTACTCTAATTCTATGATGTGAGACGAGATCTCAGTTATGTGTTGTGATGGAATTGAGGAATTTGAATTACAGCTCTTTTGTGTGAGTCGGTTGTCATGATTCGAGTGTGTTCAAATTATTTCTTATTGGAGCCTGTGTTTTGCTCATCGTTGCTTAGAACGATGAGGAGGTGTCATATTACCACTGTGGTGTGTTATAACCGAAATGATCATTTGAGTCATTAATGAGTGCGAGCATATATGATTTAAGTTGGTTAGAAAGGTAATATCGAGATTTGGCTCCGAAATCTGTTGTGGTATCAGTTAAAACAGAAATAGATTCATGGATGGTTGACCTGAGAGATGGGATCGATATATCACGTGTTCGGTTGTCGTGGGCGGGATATGAAGGTGTTGGAATAAGACTCTATCTAATGAGAAAGGTTTTTCTACTAGTATTTGGTTATTGTGGCCAATTGTGGTGATTAGAGACCATCTTCTCGAGCGATTGGGTTGTTTGATACATCATATGATCTCACCCGGAGTGGCGAGTATGGGCTATTACAGTTGGATCGTGTGTATCCTGAGTATAGGCATGAGATTAGGATTGGTATGTGATTTCGGAAAGTGCAATGTGGTCTATGGTTCGGATGGGCTGTGAAATTCCAGCTACAGTGTGTACCGGACTTATGTGAGATAGGGTGACGTGAGATCGCCCCGAATATATGTTCGGTAAGGTCATTCAGCTATTGGGTTACTTCTAGTAAATCCCTTGGTCTGCTCGAGGACGAGCGTTTGCTTAAGTTGGGGAGAATGTGATGACCCATCCCGTCATCATGTGAGTTATCACCCTGTTTTCCCCGTTATATGCTTGTTCATGTTTAAATATGTATATTTGGTGAGTTTGAGTCAATTCGGATTGAGTTTGGTTGGAATTGAGACAAATAGTCTCTTAGAAGAAGGAATGGATGGGAAAAGTCAACCGGATGTTGACTTGTGAGTTAGAGAGCTCGGAATCTAATTCTGATGATTCGGTCAGCTCCGGGAGGTCATTTTCAGCTTAGGAGAGCGATCAGAATGGAATTTGAAGGTCCGGTGTAGAAATAGGCTTGAATAGGCTAAGGTTGAATTTTGGCGAAATCCGAACGGTAGGTGAGATTTTGATCCGGGAGTCGGAATGGAATTCCAAAAGTTGCAATAGCTCCGTTCGGTGAATTTGGATATGACTGCAAAATTTCAGGTCATTCGAACGTCGTTTGGTCGGGTTGTTGATCGAATAAGAATTTTGAAAGTTATAGTTAAACTTAAGCTTGAATTTGCTGAAAATGGACGATTTTGATGTTAACGATAGTGATTTTATGATTCGAGCAAGTTGGAATGAGGTAATCGATCATGTCTGTATATTTGGTTGAGGTCTCGGGGGTCTCGTGTGTGTTTCGGATGTCCAACGGGTCATTTTTGGAAATTTTTGCCGTTTTGAGCATAAATGTATTGATCCAAAGGTCTATTTTTAGTTCTAGAGATCCAAATTTGATTTCAAGACTTCGAGAATTTAAATCATGAATTATAGGACTGATCTGGATATTTTGATTTAATTTCATCAAGTCGCAATTGGGTATTTGACGCGAAATGTGAGTTAATTGTTTAACGAGCGAAATTGGTATTGAAATGAGCAAATGAGCTCCAAATTCAGTTTTGTTTGAACCACTAGATCCGTATCAAAATTACGGAGCCATAAAAAAAAGAATCGCCTAATTTCGAGTTTGTATGATAGAGTTAGAGCTATTTTAGTAAACAAATGGTCATGCTGCAATTTAGAGAAAAAGCTGCTGCAATGAACAATGATGTGAACAGTACGTGTGAATAGTGCCAGACAGAATGTTAAGTTTTGGAAATGGGACTTCGAACCCATTTTTCATTTTTGCGATTTGGAGCTCGGATAAGGCAATTTTTGGTCCGATTTTCATAGAGAACAACGGGGTAAGTACTCTTAACTCAATTTTGGTTGTATAACTCGAATCTATTGCAAGTTTTGGTGTTTAATTTGAGAATTTTTGTTGAAAAAGGTAGAAAACTCTCTTGGATAGAAATGGTGACTTAAGGGGTCAAATGAACTCTGCTTTTTGTGAAATTGGAATGTACGGACTCGTGGCGAGATGAGGATTTGGAAAATGTGAATTTCAGAATTTTTCGTGACGTGGGCTCCGGTCTCGGGTTTTTCCAATTTCGTGATTTTGAGTATTTTTCAAGTTCTTTCGATTGGGTTATATCCATTAGCATATTATGATGTATTACTTATGTTTTGGATAGATTGGACGCGCGTGGAGGCCAGTTTGAGGAGCAAAGGCGTCGCGGGCATGAGTTTTAGCCGGTTCCAGGTGGGTAATACTTGTAAACGATGTCCTGAGGGTTAGTAAACCCCGAACTTGTACATCCTAGTGCTGTATTGAGGTGACTTGCACGCCGGATAACGGGCGTGAGGTAGAGCACCATTGGGGATTGTGAATTGGTCCGTCCCGCTTAATAAATAGTAATACCTAATTGCCTAAAATTTAATTGACGTCATAATAAAAGATATTAATTATCATGAATTGGACTAAATATCATCCTTGGGCATCGTGCCGATTATTTGAATCCTTCAAGGATTGGTATCACTGTCCTGATAACACTGTGTATATTTCTATCTCAATTTAAGGTTTCAAATGGTATTTTGCTACCCAGCATTTTTATAAAATTATGAAAAACTTGAATAAGGTTTTAATGACATTTCTAGTTGTGAGCTAATATGATATTGTTGCTCGAAGGGCTTTCTTGATTATTTGTTAGACTGATTGGGGTCGAGGGCCATATGTTAGGGCATGACGATTTATGTGAGCATATGCATACACATGCATGGATCGGACTGCACGACGCAGTGGTATATAGATCGGGTTGCGCGCCGCAGCAGGTGTGATGTTGATATTGCGCTTGGGCTGTAGGAGCCCCTCCGGAGTCTGAACCCCCACAGTGAGCGCGTGCGCCTTTGCATGGATCGGGATGTACGCCACAGCGTCATATGCATTGCATGGCATACATACATTGGTTTACGTGTACTACGTGGCATAACATTTAGCACTCATACATTACTGGCACACATGCATTATTTGCCTTATTGACCAGATCCCCTGGTGGAAATTGTTAAGGAGTGATGAGCCCAAGGGGCTGATTTGAGTGCAGACTTGCACTGCTTGAGGTTGTACCCAAGTATTGTATGTTATTATGAAAGAAAGAAAGCTAAAAATGAGATTTCTAAATAATCTACTCACATTTGCTGAAAGGGAATAAAATGATAGTGTATTAAAGTTTAAATATAGTTCTGTATTGTGTAGTATGAGATAGTGCTTTGTGTGGATTTTCTTTTCTCCAGCATTATTTACTTTTATTACCACTGAGTTGGAAGTACTCACACCCGACTCCATGCACCTTGTGTGCGGATTCAGGTACATCCCAGCAGACCTGACCTAGTAGCTGCTCGGAGTTATTTTCTGGATAGTCAAGGTAGCTGCCGCGTCCGCAGGACCTGACTCTCTTTCCAGCTTACTTTTATTCTGACTATTCCACACATGTGCACAGTTGTATATACTATCACAACTTTATATTCTGGTAGAGGCTCATGACTTATGACTCCTGATTCGGTGGGAGGTTTATACTGGTTTTGGGATATCTATCCCCGATGTGCTAGATGTCATTTCATTATATTATTGTTGTTTATGCCTAAAAATGGTAAAGTGTGTTATGAATGGTTGGTCGGGCTGGCCTAGCAATGTGCTAGGCGCCATCACGACCAGGTTTTGGGGTCGTGACATAATCCTTTTTATAAAGCATAGTTGCGTGTGATCATTCCTCGATACCAATACCATAACTAATCTGATACAGTACAGCTATGATCGGGCAATAGCGCAGATAAGATCAGACTGAATGTGTGAAGGATATGGTTCTGGTTCTCTTCTGTCCCGTTCCTTCAATCAAAGAAGAATCCATACCCAGGGCTAGTGCCAGCGCATAGTCAGAGTCTTCTCTGCGTGCCTAACATCCACTCCTTCTAGTCGAGTGCCTTGCGGCGCCTTTAACGATGAGAGAAGGCGATACCGAAGAGAATAACTCAAGGGCACTGGCTACTCCGATTACAGGATGAAAAATCAAAAAAAAAATATTAGACTCTCGTTGAGGTATATAGCTGAACCACTGTTCAGTAGAAAAGTAAAAGGACACTAACAAGAATTTGGGACGGAATGGTAAGTCCTTCATTATTTTTAATTAATGATCTTGATGGATCTTTTGAATATAAAATCGTAAGGCTTTAGATCTAATATGATTTTTCAGTCGGAATGACTTCTCGTTGCAAATTTAAATTTAGTCGGGCCTCAATATAAATATCGGACACCACATATTTGATATAAACTAGTTATTTGAAACGTGTGTTGCACATTGTATCCATGTCAACTATTATAAATGTACATACAACAAATTTAGGAAAGGGAACACAAAAAAAGGGGGAATTTGATAGAGCTATGAAGTGTATCCATTGCTATTTATTTTAAATAATTGTTTGTGTTATCATTTTCTTATCATTTATTTTGAAATAGATCAATCTCTTTGTTTTTCGTATTGATGTTACCAAATCCTCTCTAATATAACATGCATTTAGTAAACTGGATTTTCCTAGTCAGGCGAAATCTTTATATTTCTTGTTTTAAATTTAGATTATATGATATTAACTTTCTTGATCTCTATCTAACACGTTGCATATTATATTACATTAGATAAGTAAGACCAGGGATTGGTACAAACCTCAATACATCACACTAAAATATTATAGTGAGATGTGATCGATGAATGCCAAAGGCAAAGAGGAAAGCGTTGGATCGATTTTAATTCAACCTGTAGTTCTATTTCTTGTCTTTTATTACGAGTGAAGTACTAATTCATTGTTGTAGACAAGTAAATGTGTGTCATAATCTGCAAAACCACATTTGATCCTTAACTCTTAAGACTATAAGTGAAGAGAAGAAGAAGAAAATAATTGAATTTCTAACACCACTTGTATACGTGGAAAGTTAAAGGAGTGGCAGAAGCAGAGGGATTAAGAATGTTGGTGAAAAGGCCATGGAGGTCACGGGTTCGAGCTGGGTATGAAAACAATCCTTGGTATGTAGTACTTCCCCCCCGTAAGGGGCTCTACGCGGCGCGAATCCGGATATAGTCGGGCTCCAATGTAAGTACCGGACACCGTGTGGAAAACAAAAAAAAAGGCCATGGCACTTGCTATACGCATGGCTTTGACTTCCACCATGCACATTTGCACTCTATACGTTGGAACAGAACGACATGTAATTTTGAAAGAGACCGATAGTAATCGGTGGCAACTCTAGTCTTTGGATCCGGAAAGGTGCGACTGTCAATGGTAACCGTTGCAATTTTCTTTTCTTCTTTTGCGTTTTGTTTTAAAATTTAGGTTATTTAAAAGGGTAATTTAGTCTTTTGACTTTTTTTGTTTAGGGCTTTATGCTTTTATAGTAGTATTGATTGATATTGATACACTATTTAAGCAAAGTATATTAAGGAGGTATCTTAGCAGGGTATCATAAAATTAGAGTTGAAACCAACAACAACAACAACAACAACTGTCCAGTATAGTCCCACAGGGTGGGGTCTGGGGAGGGTAATATGTACGCAGGCCTTACCCCTACCCGATGAGCAGGGAGGCTATTTCCAATCGCCTCGGCGGAAAATCGAGAAAAGGAAAAAAAATAAAAACAAAACAAAAAGAAAAAGCATTAGTGACTCAAGAATAAACCACAAAAAACTGACATATAAAAGGGCAAAGTAAACAAAGCAACAGCATGAACAAAAGGCATTAGTAATTCTAGGAGTACTCACAGAGATATTAATCTATCGGGAACCGTCCCTCCCCCCTCGAACCTTCCCTATCCTGCGAAATAACAGGAGCCCCTAACCTACAACCTTGATACTAGACCTCCAGACTTTCCTATCAAGAGCCATGTCCTCGGAAATCCGCATAATAGTCATGTCCCGCCTAATCACCTCCTCCCAATACCTCTTGGGCCTCCCTCTGCCACGACTCGCGCCAACTACCGACAGCCGCTCGCAACTCCTCACCGGTGCATCGGGGCTTCTCCTCCGCACATGCCCGAAACACCTGAGTCTCGCTTCTCGCAGTTCTCATCCATTGGGGCTACCCCTACCATTTCCCGAATAATCATTCCTCACACTATCTAACATGATGTGCCCACACATCCATCTGAGCATCCTCATCTCCGCTACCTTCATTCTCCGGATATGGGAGTTCTTCATTGGCCAGCACTCAGCCCCGTACAATATTGCTGGTCTAACCACAGCTCTATAAAACTTTCCCTTGAGATACTGTGGCACTTTCTTGTCACACAAGACTCCCGGCGCAAGCCTCCATTTCGACCACCCAGCCCATATTCGGTGAGTGACATCCCCGTCGATCTCTCCGTCCCCCTGGATCACCGACCCAAGATATGTGAAACTGTCCTTCTTGGCGATGACTTGAGAACCAAGCTTCACGTCACTGCTAGCTCCTTCTTCGCTCGGCTCGGAGCTAAACTTGCACTCTAAGTATAGAGTTGAAACCAAGATTTCAATTTTATATATTGTAAATTTTGGAACGAACTAGGTTCTACATTTTAATTTTTATACATATTTAATATAAATACACTATTTAAACAAAAATTATTATGTTTCGATGAATCGGTATTCAAGTTTCTAACTCCAATCCTGCTTAAAATGAATGAAAAATTTCACAAAGGAACAATTGTGCTCCCTATTTTTTAATTTTATAGCCCATATTTTAATTTACAACTAACAAGCCCAAAAATAATAGGTTAATACTCAACATTCAATTCTAATAGATCCTTGAAATTGCTATTTAATTTTTTAAATAAAAAAAAACTGCTCAAGCTTTTAAGTTAATTTTTGAATAAAAATCAGTAAGTGCAACTCAAATATTAGTTCAACAAACTAAATTTGTTTGGGTGGTGAAAATTAAATTTTTAACAAGCTTAAATATATGAGTTTAAATTTCGAATTGGATATTGTAAGAAATTTAGAGTGGGTGTTATTTAGACTTGTTAGAAATAGTATAAGGAGGTTAAAAATTTGAAGTCATTTAATGGAGATTTGGACTGGTTTTGAGCAAAAATTGTAACTGAAAATCGTGGAAGAAGTTCGTTTACAAACGTTTGTATAAATGTGTATAAAAGCTTATAATAGTGTATAAGATGTGTTTATACATTCATATACACTATTATACACGATTATACATAACTATACAAAAAATTGACTTCGCCTTCTACCTTGCATTTTTTCTAAAATTTAACGCAAATCTTGCTCAAATCTACTCCAAATCATTTCAAATTTAAATTTTGAACTCTTTTTAATATTTTCCATCAATTGGAACAACTCCCAATCCAACAACTAACAAACTCAAAAAAAATTTATTTTCGAAGGCAAAGCTTTGAATGACCATCAATGGTGGACTTCTACTCTTTAATTTTCTAACATTACAAATGGGGAGAGAAGCAAAAAATATACAGCCCATTGAAGCATATGTAAGACATGAGAAGAAGAGAGAATGAAAGTAATAGTTGTGAGAATATAGATTTAACTCCATTGCTTTTAGAAGTCATGATTGCAAGAATACAAATTTTAAATTTGATAATGCTTTCAAAATATGTACAATATGAGTTAGGTAAAGTAAAACTTAAAAATATGAGCCATTTTTTATTATGGTACAAAGTCATTGTGTATTTTCTTGTAATTCTTTTTAAAATGAATATTGCAGTTAATGCTAATAATTTTCTTGCAGTTAATGTCAACTTAAATTTGCTTACTCCGCTAGGTAGTGATTTAAGATAAGCTATTATACTTACAAGTTTTGTCTTCTTCCATTAATGGTTGCCTGTTCCCATGTCGTACAAGCATTTTCTAAAACACTGTCTACACTGTCTTCCACAACCAAACCAAATACACTAATTTATTACTACTGTTTTTTTCTCATTGGGTTGAACTCTAATAAAGTCATCGCTTTAGCTGAAATTTCTGAGTTCTAACCATGTCTTCTTCCCCTAAACTCCGCCATGAAAATGGCCCAACAACCACCTCAAAACCCGAATCTAAACCCATAACCGGAACCGAAATTGAGGCAGAGTTCTCACACCACGACCTCACTGTAGCCCGAATTAACAACGGCAGCTTCGGATCATGCCCGTTATCTATAATCTCTGCCCAACAACAATGGCAACTCCAATTCCTTAAACAACCCGATTACTTCTACTTCAACACCTTGAAACCCTCCATGCTTAAATCTCGTACCTTAATCCAATCCTTAGTCAACGCCGAAGATGTCGACGAAATCTCCATCGTCGATAACGCCACTACAGCCGCCGCAATCGTCCTCCAACACGTCACTTGGTCTTTCTTTACTTCCAATTTTCGACCCGGTGATGGCGCCGTTATGCTCCATTACGCTTATGGTTCAGTTAAAAAATCCGTTCAGGCGTATGTTGCACGCGCCGGCGGCAAGGTAATTGAGGTCCAATTACCTTTTCCGTTATTGTCGAATGAAGAAATTATTACAGAATTTGATAAAGCTCTTAAAATGGGGAAAATTAATGGAGGGAAAATTAGGTTAGTTGTAATTGATCATATTACTTCTATGCCTAGTGTTGTTATACCTGTTAAGGAACTTGTTAAGATGTGTAGAGATGAAGGCGTTGATATTATTTTTGTTGATGGTGCTCATGCTATTGGAAATGTTGAAGTTGATGTAGGTGATATTGGAGCTGATTTTTATACTAGTAATTTGCATAAATGGTTTTTTTCTCCGCCTTCCGCGGCGTTTTTGTATTGTAAGAAATCGGATAAGGTATTGGATTTGCATCATCCTGTGGTATCGAATGAGTATGGGAACGGATTGCCAATCGAGAGTGCTTGGATAGGGACGAGGGATTATAGTGCACAATTGGTGATACCGGAGGTGGTGGAGTTTGTGAACAGGTTTGAAGGGGGGATTGGGGGGATAAGGAGAAGGAATCATGATAAGGTTGTTGAAATGGCGGAGATGCTGGTGAAGGCATGGGGGACGAAATTGGGGACGCCACCAGAAATGTGTTCGAGTATGGCCATGGTTGGAATGCCTGCCTGTTTAGGGATTTCTAGTGATTCGGATGCTTTGAAGTTGAGGACTCATTTGAGGGTTTCGTTCAAGGTTGAGGTTCCGATATATTACAGGCCGCCATTGGAAGGGGAGGTAAATCCGATAACAGGTTATGCTAGGATCTCCCATCAAGTTTACAACACCATTGAGGATTATTATAGGTTTCGAGATGCCATTATCAAGCTTGTTAACGATGGTTTCACTTGTGCAGTTCTCTCGAATTGACTAGGTGATATTGGAGCTGATCTTTATACTCGTAATTTGCATAAGTGGGGTTTTTCTCTGCCTTGTTGTTGTATTGTAAGAATCAGATAAAATATTGGATTGCAACACCCTGTGGTATCGAATGAGTATGGGAACGGGTTGCCAATCAAGAGTGCTTAGATAGGGACAAGAGATTATAATGCACAATTGGTGATTCTGGAGCTAGTGGAGTTAGTGAAAGGGTTTGAAGGCGGGATTGAGGGGATAAGTGGAAGGAATCATGATAAGGTTGTTAAAATGGCGGAGATATTGGTGGAAGGTGTGAGGGACGAAATTGGGGACGCCACCAGAAATGTGTTCGATTTTGGCAATGATGGGAATGTCTGACTGCTTAGGGGTTTCTAGTGATGTGGATGCTCTGAAGTTGAGGACTCATTTGAGGGTTTCGTTCAAGGTTGAGGTTCCGATATATTACAGGGCGCTATTGGAAGGGGAGGTAAATTCGATAACAGGTTATGCTAGGATCTCCCATCAAGTTTACAACACAATCGAGGATTATTATAGGTTTCGAGATGCCATTATCAAGCTTGTGAACAATGGTTTCACTTGTGCAGTTCTCTCGAATTGACTAGGTGATTCTCTCTTTCAATGGAATAAAACTTCTTTTTCCAACTCCTTGTTGATTGGAAATTGTTGTTGTATCCTTTGATTGTTGATTTAAACTTGATGTCAAATCTAGTACCCTGTTTAGCACTTGCAATGTGAATATTAGCTCTTTGTTGTGACCATATGGAATCATTCTATACAAAATTAACCACTGTTGAAGCACCAATATTGCTTCTGGTGAAGATATCGATTTTGCCAAGATCTCGAAGGGGAGTCTTATAGCAACGACAAAGTTGTCGACTTATAGGTCATGGGTTCAAGCTGTGGTATCAGTCACGGATGATAGGGTGCCTACATCACACCCCTTGGGGTGCTGCTCTTTGCGGGTCCCTGTATGAATGCGGATACTTTGTGCACCAGTTTACCCTATCCTTTTGTCTTTCGCATTTGGCACGATGAAATTTTACTAGTTTCAAACTGGGAGCTAAATTTTGCTCAGACAGATTTCATAGGGTTTCAGGGTGCCTAAACGAAATTTTGCTACTAAAGTAACTTGACTTGAGTGGATTCTCATTTCATAAATGAAAAGCTTACTATCTCTGTTTATACTTAAATGCAGTACTATTTTCCTTAAGAATCACCTAATTATAACCTAGGAAATTAAGGTTGAATATTTTCTTAATTGAAGTATAATTACTTGAAGGAATGGGCGCTTTTGCAAGGCAGGGATTTTGGCAGAAATATAACAGATTTTCGGTCATTAATGGCAAATAGAAAAAGAACTATTTACAGAAAGAGTGTAAAGGGGAAATGTTAATTAAATTATTATATTGTGTGCAAAAATATATACTGTATTTTGCAAACTTGAGGGTAATTTTGAACCCTTTTTTTTTTTGGGGGGGGGGGGGGTTTAATGGCTCTATTATTAGTGAAAAAAGGCAAAAGTGAACCTTTTGCAAGCAAGGGCGAAAAATGCCCAGCTATTAATGGAGGACGAAAGTGCCCCTATTCGAATAATAAAGGAAAATTTTGGCCCTTTTCACGTCAAAAAGAATTCTAACTGCTAGTGATCTTTAAACCGAATCGGAAACTGCTCCCAATCGAAAGTCAAAATCAAATCGATTAAAGAATCCGATTAGATTTGGTTTGGTATTAAGTAAAAAATCCCGAACCAATCCGAAATATAAAATGTAATTTCTATATATACATTTAAGATTTTATATAGAATTTTTTTTTAAAATATCTAAAAATATTTGGGATTTCTCTCATGGATGTAATATTAATAGAACTATTTAGTGCATCCATATTTATTTACATTAAATAATGAGTTTTATCGTCACTTTCTTGTCAAGTGTTATTAAAATGCATCAATCTCTCTATTCTTTCACATTCATATGTCAAATTTGTTAAATTCTTATACCTTTTTCGAATTTGAAATGGTAATACGATAATTTTAAAATTAAATAGAACATATAATTATTTAGATTTCACATGATTTTATGCTGAATTATTAAATTTGGTTAACATTTGGAAGCGTACATCAACGAAAATTTATTGTTAGAGAAACTAAGAAAATAACTATTATTTATTACTAAAAAAAGTTCTCATATAAAAATATTTTAATAGATCATATGTTTCTCAATTTTTTTTTAATTTTTACTAAATAGTAAATATATAGTATTCACTTATCAAAACTTTATCTATAAATTTAACAAAATAAGATGGAAATAATATTATGTAACAAAGAAATCCGAGAAACCCAAAAAACTGACAAAATCGGACTAATTCAAAACGATATAGTTGGTTTGATTTGATTTTGATAAAAATTGAACAATCCGATCCATGTGCATCCCACTAACCGCTAATACAGCATGCTTGAATCAAATAGCTTTGGACGTAGTCCTCGTTGAATCAAATTATTTCGACCATCCATGGATATACTAAGGTGATAATTAAGATTGTATTAATAAACTTTCCACAATGCAAAAAAAATCTTTTTTGCACATAGAGATTGGAAAAGTAAGAATGGTTAAGAACTGGAATAAAGAAAAAAGTCTCTCTTGATAATTGTGGTAACAATCTTTTCAATTGTTTATATTAGGAAATTCATTTTGAGCAAAAACTATAACTACAGACAAACAATTTGTTCGTTAGCTGATTGACATCAGTTTGAATACAAAGATTATCTCATAAAGTTTCACCAATTCATTGTTCAATCCCCTGAATTAAAACAAAAGGCAATTCGATACACAAAGCATTCCGCATTCACGCAAGATCCAGAGAACAGCCGCAACCCAAAATAAAATAAAATTCATTACATTGTTGTGTATAACTTAAACCTAGAGGGGTCATCAGCACCCGTAAAATTCGACAAAAAATTCGTGTATGTCTTTAGAAAATAGCGATATATTAATATTCGGCACCCTATATACAAAGTACATTTTGGTTGAACCAAAAAGTGTACCCGCGACCTTCAAATCTTGGGTCCGCCTCTAAGTCATTAACATCATTCATCAGCTACAATGTGGTATCATACTGTCATTCCCATATGCTCTTAACTTTATCAATGTGCTTGAAATCATAAGTCATCATCAGACTTCTATCCATTCTCCTCAACACAAACCTCTCAACCAACACATAACAACTGAATCTTCTCCATCTACTACTATTTTCTCTGTACTGTTCAACTTGTTTAATCCTCCTTTGATTTTTCCATCCACCTCTTTCTTGTTCCCACTTCATTCTTTCAACTATTTCTTGTCTCAATCCCACAATTGTTACTTCTTTTCCATCTTTATCATAGCTTCTAAACCATATTACTCGTTCGACGACATTGTTATCGTCCCATGTTGCTTTAGTTCCAGCAATTAGGACAACTTCAGTGTCAAGTGCAACATCAACAAGTACTGAATTCCCTTCATTAATGTAATCATTTTGACAAGTGAAAAATTGCTCCCATCTTTGCTCAAGTGTCATTTCATAGAACATTGATCTCTTCATTTGTTCTTTAAGTAATATTATTCCATCTTTAATAAACATGAAAGGACAATACCATTTCCCTACAACAACAACTTCAGAACTTTTACAAGATGGTGTGAAATCAAACTCTGGCAGTTGTTGCCTCAACTCAGCATTGAGGCCTATAGCATCATCATTTAATTCATAATTTTTAGGAGTTTTAGCACAAAGATGCCATCCTTTTCGCCTTAGAAAGTGCGGTGGGAAACCATCCTGTGCAAGAGACTTAGCGAAAAAGTTACCTTTGGCACTGCAACCTGTATCATATGGACATATCTGAAACTGTTGATATACTTCCTCTGGATCTAATGGCTTCGGTTTAACGTCTCGTATACATTTACAGAAACAGCATGTTTGCTTGTCTTCCTCCTTTGAACAAGTAAATGCTTGTCTGCGAAAAGGCCATTCAGAAATTGTGAGATGAAGGAAAACATTAGTGGAAGTATTAGTTAGAAGAACTCTTGATAATGGAATAAGATGCAACAATAAAAATAAAAGATGGTGATTTGAATGTTAAAAACTAGATCGATGCATCGTACAGGAGGCGCTGTCCTCGGAGTAGATTTCCATTGGTACAACAACATACTCAGTATACAGTTCTTAACCTACCTCGTGAAAGTAGAGAGGATGTTTCCGGAAGACTCTCGGCTCAGTGAATCAAAATCTAGATTTCCAACACTACTCTGATAGAAACAGCAAAATGACGTCCTACTAACAAGATACAACAAATCACTCATGAATCTTGTAATGTATGCTCAGGAAAAATACTAGAGAACTCTTAAATCTCTCGACCGCTTCTCTAGCAATTTAATATGAATAGAAAAGAGACTTTGGAGAAGAGTGAAATGATAAAGATTCAAAGGATATTGAAACTCAACTGATGATTCATTGGGATGGATGTGTCCTAAATAGATTACATACATCTTTTTTGTTATGTTGCCCGGACTCTCCAAAAATGTCGCGGGGTGCGTGTCGGATTCTTTAATAGTAGTGTATTTTTTGAGGATCCGAAACGGATGCGGCAGCATTTTGGAGAGTCCGCGTAACATAGTTTTTCAGAAAATGTTAAGACTTTTTGACAATAGTCACATTAACATTTTCAATCACTCAAAATAAAAAACAAATATAGGATATTATCTTGGTTTTTATCCAGGTAAGGAAATAAACCAGAAAATGAGTTTCGCCAGAATCACTTATTCTGCACTCCTTTTAATAAAAGGCAAAGACATAATCTAAGGCTAAGGCTGAACTTTGTTTAGCTGTTTTCTTCAAAAAATGTCAATCAGGAATCAGAAGATCATATTTATGCTATTACTAGAGTGAGTCAAAAATTTGAATCACATAATTAAACTATCATATAAGATTAAAAAGGGCAGCTCAGGGTCCAGGGTAAGACCAGACCACAAGGGTCTGTTGTACGCAACCTTATCTTGCATTTCTACGAGAGGTTGTTTCTACGGCTCGAACCCGTGACCTCCTGGTCACATGACAGAAACTTTACCAATTACGTCAAGGTTTCCCTTCAATCATAGAAGATTAAATGTGCAAATACAATAACATACCCCTTGTGTTTTCCATGAGGCTTCATAGCATAATAGTGATTGGAAGACAAGGGCTTATTAAGAACTGGAATGAACATTACATCATCCCTTTGAATTCTCATGTTTTGATCATCACTACGAGTACGAGAGTTCATTGCATCGTTCCTTTGGTATCGAACAGTCAGCTTCTTGTTCTGAGGGAAAGGCAGGTCCATGACATCATAATTTTTACAAAGTCCAAAACAACAATAAGTTTCAGATTCCTCATCTTGAATCACTAAGTAACCTGAATTTGGACCTTCAGGAGGTAATGAAAGAGCATCTGGATTCTTTTGGTAGTAAGAAAGAGGCCTTGTTACATACATATTCAGGAAAAAACTGCTAACTGTATTAATTTCTGTCTGGAAATTGTCTTTTTGAGGATATATATCATGTTAATAATCTTCTATTTCTAGTGCCATATATTTGAAGAATAGTCAAATTCAATAAGATAAGATAATTAAGGCAATTCATTTGGCCATGTTGATAAACCTTTTCTTTGTTTTTCTTTTTTCCTTCTGTTAGTCTTAGGTTGACTTTCTGCAGCAATCCATATAGGTGCTACCTTTAGTTCGATACACTAAATTCCTGCTATGTACGGGGTCCGAAAAAAGGCTCGATCACAAGGGTCTAAGGGACGTAGTCTAACCCGCTTTTCTGTAAGAGGCAGTTTCCACTACGTGAACCTATTGTTGGGATCGAAATTATATGGTGCATGCGGAAACTAACAATACAAAGTTTGGTAGACGATAAATCAGACGACAAAAGAAAAATATACTAAACTAAGCATAATAATTTATAATGGTTTGACCAATTGATCTACATATGGTAAAACTAATATATAAGAAGAAAAACTATCGAAAGAAATATCTTCCCCTAAACAAAACTCTTTAATGACTACATTGTGGATATTTTTTGTTTTTTGTTCTTGTGAGAAGCTGAGATCCTTAATTTATAGATGTGCAAAACTTGTCTTCCAAGAATAGGATAAGACATATTAAGGAAATTTAATCCTTTTGGAAGTCTTTTTCCATTCCTTCAAGAAATAGAGTCCTAATAGATTAGAAATTTAGGGCAAAGTCCAACACCTATGACCTCCTAGCCAGTGATCTTACCTTTAGTATTTTAAGGAAATTTGAGGAATTCACTCCAATTGTGCTCCACCTTTCTTGTGTTTAAGGATATAATGGAGACCATGATCTGGTTTACAATTCAAACTTCTCTACAAGGACAGCTTGTCATATAGTCAAAGGTGAATAGATTTATTTATTATTTTAGTGGTGGCATTTTCTAATTTGTGTTTCTATTAATCTCACACCTACCATATAAACGAACATTTTATATGTTTGAAAATCAGCTGGAGATGTTTTTGGAGGGCTCAATCAATAAATTTTTTTATTTAAGGGTCCTGCTTATAGTCAATTTTTCTGGCAATTTCTGATTATCAGCAAGCCAAGAGAAAATACCTCACCCCTATAACAATTATATTTGGAAAAAAGATTTCCAATTGTAACTCAATCTAATTTCTCGAGTTTTTACTGTTACTCCATAATTTCACTTTCCGGAGAAATGGGTTGGATCCAGACTTTGGCAACGAAGGACCTAAGTTGTTGTAGCTCAAATCACTTGTGTGTATTCAACATAGATATATGATCCATCCGTTTCATTTTATATGACATTATTTGACTCAGGTATAGAATTTAAGAAAGAAAGAACAGGCTTTATGAAAAGTACTCTTAGAACTTTTAGGTTTAAAAATATCATGACATTTCTATAACTACACGGGCATGTTACTTAGGTTTATAGAAAGTGTAAATTCAATGAGTTTCCAACTATAAAAAAAGTTTGTCATTCTTTTTGCAAGAAACTAAAAGGAAAAGAGTGTCATACAAGAATGACGGGAAAGAATAATAAATCGTCTCTACTTTAAACCCGTTGACCGCAGCCAACACCATCACACTTATTTATCATGCTTCCATGTTAATTTCTCCCTTAAGGCAGGCATATAGGAAGGAATGGAGAAATCCGGAATGAAGAAATCAAATATGAAAGAAGGCAATCGCCTCCTGGTTGATCCTTTTTCCGACTACTTCATGGCCCTCAAGGGCCGCGCCAAATCGTGCATGGTGCATAGCATTGTCTATAGATTAGAAAATAGAAAGCTCTTAGTTTCGACTGACACTGAGCAAAAGAACTCCCAGAAGCAAAAATAATACACTAGTTAGATTGAATTCTGAAGCCAATAGCTTAGCATTTACAGCTGCTTTTGCAAAGCAGGTATGAGTAATGAATACATATGTAAACCATGAATACCAAACACAATGAAACGCTACGTTAGTGACATGACTTCATGCATAACTAAGAAGCATTAACAGTAAAAATGATACAGATGCAGCCTCTTTACAGCAGCAACAACACCAATTATAAACTAAGCCATCCGCTTCATAACTGACACGCCAAACCTGTTCAATCACATTTGAAATGGCCCTCATTTTCTGAAAACTTGCTCCAACAACCCTCTTATGTCTGATTGGTGCTCTGCTGCTTCATAACTTCATCTTCCCCTCCTAGTAGCCCTACTAAACATGTCTTTGATATTTAGGGAGTTGGTCTCCACTTTGGCCTTTTTAGTCTGTCTTTTGCTCTTACTAGTCTTTTCCCGGTCTTCACTCGTTCCCTGATGATTTGGAAACATAACAAAAACAGCGATGCACATCACAAATGAAAAACTGAAAGTATACAAATTAAGCAGCATCTCATATACATAGACAATTTTCATGGCTGCCCTTTGAGTTTTCGCGCCTTCTTTATGTAAACATGCAAAGCTTCTAATAGAGTATATACATCATTGCCGCAGCAATTTATTATTTCTCTAATAATGCGGGCATCAACAAATACAAATATCTTCTAACGACTAACTTTTCGTGACAAATTTTTCCCTCATCTGCCCCACAGGAAGGGAAGGAAAAGAAAAAAGATAATAATATTTCACTTTCCACTTCCCTAAACCAAGACTTAGCTCTTCATGCAAATGTAGGCTTCGCCTAATAAATTGCATCAAATATTGCAGTAGGCTAAGCCTGGGAGAGAAACACATGCCAATTCGTAAACGTAATATAAGATTCAATTCGATGTTCTCATGATACATTAAGACAAGCATCATTTTGATAACAGGATGATATTATTCTTGCACAGTTTATCATCCTTGTTCCTGGTGCCATATAAGAGAATACTTACTAATCACCAAGTCATGGGACCAGAGCAAGTTTAATAGTGGCAGTCTCCTTACCTGTCCGTGATTGAAGGACTCAAAACCATTTTCTGTTGGTGATGAATGTAAGTCAGAATTTGATGCTTTTGTGTCATCTTGCAAATCTATGCTGCAAAAGCACTCATTATGGTTAGTAAATTAGAGGAAAACCTATAAAGCAAAGACTGGGATTTTTACTACATCACCAGACAATCAATTTAAAATGTATGACTTTAACATCAAACTGAAGACTCTAACTAGGACTAGGTCCTCTGAACAAGACCAGTCGACCCCTTCACTATCCAGAAAGTTCCTTTGTGCCTCGTAATTCACGCAATAGCATATTGCAGGCTACCAAAAAGCAGGTGTTGACACATGGTAATACTGAATTTCACAATTGATTTTTGGTGTCGGAAGCACACACATCCAGATATCATTTTTAAATATTTGTAATGCTTCAGCTTCAATTTTTTGTCACAAAGAAAACTATGGTATTATGAAAAGAAACTGGAAGCTATGTTACTCATTAAAGAACAATTAGAAGCAACCTTGAAAGGCTGAAGGACAAGTGCCACCTTATTAATATCTCGGGAGAAGGTCGAAAAGTACCCCTCTACTATGGCATATAGTTTTTAAGTTTGTCCCTCGTTATATTTTTCGTTCAGATCCACCCCTACCATTAACAAACTTTCTAGAATTACCCTTAACCCTAACACTCCACTGTGGCACCCAATCCCTCTATTAATTTGTCCACATCAGTTGCCATATCAGCAGGTCCCACGTTAAAATTAACCTCATCGTCACACACCAAACTCCATGACCCTCATCTTCCTCTTTCAATCCAAAACAAATTCACCATTAAAGTAAATCCAAAACTCGATTTAATTCGAACCAAATCAATCCAAGTGCTCTCAAAATTCAGAGACAAGTTCTTCTTCTCAATACCAAGTATACTTGACAATACCTACAACTAATTTCAAACATAAAAATTTGAGTTCTATTCAAACCCACTTTAAAACTTCAAAGTTGCTCAGTAATGGTGGTTTCAATTTCTTGCTCTAATTCGTTTCCCAACAGCAATCCAGCATTGGGAACATTTAGCCCCTCAATTCAAATCACACAGAGAACCTCTAAATCTTCATATCCAGCACTGCCATTTATTCCAGAAAGGGCTAAATTTTCATTACCACCTCCTCCATCGGACATGGCAAGGCTTCAATTGATAAGCAACCAAGCCCAACAAATATCGAAGGCACCACCACCACATCCGCCTCCCCCTCCCCCTCCCCCTCCCCCTCATCCACCCCCACCCCCACCCCCACTTTCACTTTCAACACCCTGCAAAACAGGAGGATTACAAAGAAGTGTTCTCTCGACAGCTTCCCCTCAAATGGTTAAGACAACATCAAGGAGTTCCACTCCAAAAACAACACCAGGGAGTGAGAATACAAGGCCTTCTGAATAGGAAAACGGAGACGCTAGTTCTTTAGAAAGACATGATTCTCGCGATAAAGATCCTTCCAAGCCTAAGTTGAAGCCTCTGCACTTGGACAAAGTGCGAGTAAGCTCTGATCAATCAAAAATTCAAAGATCCTTTTAGTATCTTACAACTTCATATGGCTTTCCGATCAGATCTGATTTTTGAGAAATCGCCGGAGAAGACTAAGAAACGTGAAAAGAAAGGAAAAAAGTGAAAGAAAGAAAAGAAAGAGTAGAAAATATTTTCTGTGACTTTCAGTGTGTGGGATCTACTGATATGGCAGTTGATGTGAACAAATTAATAAAGGGATTGGGTGCCACGGTGGAGGGAATTTAGGGTTAAGGGCAATTCTAGAAAGTTTGTTAAGGGTAGCGGTGGATCTGAACAAAAAGTATAACGAGGAACAAAGTTAAACTATATACCATATTAGAGGAACAATTTTGGACCTTTTCCCTAATATCTAATGGCCTATCATATGAGCAATAAGACAAAAGGCCATACTTCTTTTAAAAGCTTCAAGTATAAAAGATCTAGTTCTCTCAGAACTAATGTGAATTTAGCTAAGAATAGAACATGATGGAGCAAAGAATCCTGTGAGCGATACCATCTAGTTGCCATTAAAGCTTTTATCGTTACACTTATAGCATGTATGTTTGTGAATTAGGGACTTGTTTCTCCTCTTAGAGAAGTGCGCAATTTAAAGAACCTCTAGCTTTAGAAAACTCGTAAGTTACTTTAAAAGACAAACTATTCAGAATTGGAATAAGATGGTCCAATACCAGCTGAATAGGAACGAATAAAATTATACAGTCGACTCCACGTCTTCGACTAGTCTAGTATTGAGATTTAGTTAATTGATTGATTTTGTTAGTATTACTGGATTGGTACCCCTAAATCACCATATTCGATCGACACAAAATTCAGGTTCTTTCCCCATGTCACGTCAGCTCTTGGGCTCCGAATACTTTCTCGAGGATTGTTGCAAGTGCAGTGTTCTACAAGGCATATTCGAGGCCTGCCCTTGAGGCAACGCAATTCTAAGTCACGCTTTACCTAAGAGGTTTGGGCAAAAATACATCAAACGTATACTTTTTTGCTGAAGTTTTTCCCTTTTGTTTTCTAGAATCTAGAGTGAGGGTTTTGTTTTCTCGAATCTAGAGTGAGGGTTTGGATCATTGTTCCTTATCGTTTTATATGGATTGTATTGTATTGTATCGTATTGTACCGTATCGTTTTATGAATACAATGTTTGGATAAAGTGTACTGTTTGTTATTGTTAAATAATATTTTGTTGTTTGGTTTGGCTATATCGTATTGTACTGTAACTAATAAGTTTACTAAAATATCCTCAATTGTTTAAATATTAAATTTATCAAAATTATATATAAAAATAATTTTAAAAAACAAAACAGAAGGAGGCAAAATACAATTAGAAAACAGAACAAAGGAACGAGACAGAAAAAGGCAAAACAAAGGAGCACGACTAATTAGAATTAAGTTACAAGCAAATTAGGAGAAAAAAAAATAAAACAGGAGGCAACAAAACACCTTTAGTATTGGCCTGGAAAAAAACAAAGTAGGTTATAAGTTGGAGATTTGGAGCTAAATAGAAAAAAGATAAAGGGTAAAATAAATTTTGGAGTAATAAGTTAAGGTATAATTGGAAAAAAAAATAGGAAACAATCCCACCACATCAAATCGATTATTTCAGAAAAGGGGACTTTTTAATGTTCCGGAACAATGAATTTAACAATACAATAAAACCAATTTTAATGAAACAATCAAAACAAACATAGTTTTGGAATAACAATACAATACAATACAACCAGGAACAACCATCCAAACAAGCTGTTAAGCTTTCTTTTCATATTTAAGAACACTTTTGGCAAAGTGGTTGGTTTTTCAAAAGATTGTCCCTCGTTGAAAAACCTATAGAACTTGACCACATGTTTAAGTAACAGATCTTGGACAAATGGTATTATGCACAAGTACATGGTTAAGTGGCAAAGGAATCTGAACAAGTGCTTTGTACAACATGCAACCACTTAAAATACGACACGTAGCATGGTTAGATCCACCTCTCATCCCTATGAATAGCCTAATTATTGCTCCATCATTATGACTCCATCGTCATACATTCACTCTAGCCTAATTTTCTCCTGCGATCATTTTTCACCAACAAACTCTCAACTGCTCCTCTTCATTTATTTTCCTAACTTGCTGGTTTGTTATTTAATTTTATTGTTCATACTTTCTCCTATAAGAAGGCTAAGGCTTATTTAATCCTGAGAAAATTTTCTTTCAGTAGTGGGGAAGTTTCACCGTATTAAACCAGCCTTCCTCTTATTTTCACACTATTTCAACAGTATAAAAGTTTTCCCGAATTAAACAAGCCTTCCTTTACGAGGAAGCACGAACCGAGAAATTAAAGAACAAACCTTAAAAAAGAAGAGAAGGAAAAGCTAAGATTGTTGGGTATAAACCCCCACATAAATAATATTCTCGGTAATAAAAGCGGAATAATAATGTAGCATCGAGATATGGTAATTAACAAGAATTTACACTTTGTAGGCCCGAGTAGAATACTACAAAAACCACTACAACACTCAAAAGAAATAACATTCTTTTGATATTCTCACCTCACTACAATATTGCTCACTCTCTATTTTCTTCACAGACTATTTTCTTATACCCTATCTGTGAAACCTTACTCTTTTTTCTCTCTTTTTGTTGGTGTTAAAAATGAGAGCCGAAGCTCTCATTTTATAGGCAGAAAATAGTCTGCCTTTCTTGAATTTTCATTTCTGCAGCATGTCATTTTGGACAATAACAACAACAACGTGGGCTGCTAATAAGTTGTCATCTTTGACAAAAGTGAGGAAGGAAGAAGATGTCTTCCTTGAAATAGGGGCTAGACCCTACCAATCTCCCCCTCCAGTCTCATTCGCCTGAAGGAGATAACACCGCAGTTTTTAGTTTGAATGTATGCAGACAAGTTCTTTGCATAGCTCAAACTTGTCTCTTGGTACCACTTTGGTCAGCATATCCGCAGGATTTTCGCTTGTGTGAATCTTTTTGACCTGTAAAGATTCGTTCGCCACCTGCTCACGAATCCAATGATATCTCACATTTATGTGTTTGGTCCTTGCATGGTACATAGAGTTCTTGCTAAGGTCTATTGCACTTTGATTGTCACAATAGACGACATACTCCTTCTGATGCAATCCAAGCTCTTGAAAGAACCGTTTGAGTCATATCATCTCCTTGCCAGTTTCTGTAGCGGCTATGTACTCTGCTTCAGTTGTTGAAAGTGCAACACACTTCTGCAACTTAGAATGCCATGATATAGCTCCCCCTGAAAATGTAAACAAATATCCAGTAGTGGATTTTCTGTTGTCAATATCACATGCCATATCAGCACCTGTATAGCCCTTCAAGATTGGATCAGATCTGGTACCTCTCAGGTACCTGAGTATCCACTTGACTGCTTCCCAATGTTCCTACCTGCTGACAACACCAACTGCGTGAGCAATATCAGGACTAGTACATACCATTGCATACATCAAGCTTCCGACTGCTGAAGAATAAGGAACTCTAGCCATGTTCCCTTTCTCCTCCTCTGTTGTAGGACACATCTTTTTGCTCAACTTTAGATGACTAGCAAGAGGTGTGCTGACCGGCTTAGCATTCTTCATGTTGAAGCGTTCTAGTACACGTTCAATGTACTTCTCCTGAGATAGCCATAACTTTCTACTTGTTCACTCTCGGACTATCTTCATCCTAGAATTTGTTGTGCTGGGCCCAAGTCCTTTATATCAAATGAATGACTTGGACAGATCTCCCTTCAACTTTGCTATCAGCCCATTGTCTTTTCCTACAATTAACATGTCATCCACATACAACAACAATATAATAAAATTATTCTAAGAAAATCTTTTGAAGTATACACATGGATCAGAATAGGTCTTTATGTATGTTTGACTTTTCATGAATGAGTCAAACTTCATGTACCACTGCCTTGGTGTCTGCTTCAATTCATAAAGACTCTTATTCAATTTGCACACCATGTGTTTCTTTCCGGCAACATCAAATCCTTCAGGCTGCTCCATATAAATCTCCTCTTCCAAATCTCCATGAAGAAATGCAGTTTTCACATCCAACTGCTCCACTTCAATATCTAGGCTAGCCGCTAAGCTCAAAATTGTTCGAATAGAAGTCATTTTGACAACAGGTGAGAAAATTTCGTCAAAATCAATACCTTTCTTCTGTTCGAAACCTTTAACGACCAATCGAGCTTTGTATCTGACCAGCTTGCCATTTCCATCTTTCTTGAGTTTAAAGACTCATTTGCATTTGAGTGGTCTTTTACCCTTTGGAAGTTGAACCAGCTTGTACGTGCCATTTTTCTGTAGAGATTCCATCTCTTCTTACATGGCTTACATCCACTGGTTCTTTTTTGGATGGGACATCACCTCCTTAAGACTTTCTGGCTCCCCCTCATCACTGATGAGGACATACTCTGTAGAAGGTTACATGCATGACTCTACCCTTGGTCTCTCTGATCTCCTCAGGGGTTGAGGTTGTTCTTCTCCCTGAGTGGGGTGCTCCACTTCCTCGACACCTTCATCAAGTTGCTCCCCCTGCTCAATAACCCCACCTGGTTGCTCCCCCTGCTCGGCAGCCTCGTCGGTCGTACTTTCTGCACTTGTGGGATTGTTAGAAGTAGAAGGAATAGTAATAAGGTTAAGAATTATACCATTCTTCGCCTTTTCTGACATATCAGCAGCAATTCCAACTTCACTTTCTCGGAAGACTACATCTCTGCTTCTGATGACCTTCTTTACCGAATCCCACAATCTGTACCCGAACTCTTCATCTCCATATCCGATAAATATGCGGGGGACAGATTTATCATCCAGCTTTGTTCTTTGCTCTTTTGGTACATGTGCAAAAGCTCTGCAACCGAACACCTTTAGATGTGAGTAGGAGACCTCCTTATTGGTCCAAACTCTCTCCGGGATGTCAAACTCCAATGGAACTGATGGACTCCTATTGATCAGGTAACAGGATGTCTGGACTACTTCACCCCAGAATAACTTAGGTAGTTTAGTCATTCTGAGCATGCTTCTCACCTTCTCCACAATGGTGCGGTTCATCTTCTCGGCTATGCCATTGTGATGTGGGGTTCCAAGAACTGTCTTTTCATGTCTGATCCCATGACTTGAACAAATACTCTTCAAATTCCCTTGAAGTGTACTCACCTCCATTGTCACTTCGGAGACGCTTTAGCTTTCGACCAGTCTCCCTTCTACTAGAGCATGAAACTTCTGGAAAACTTGAAACACCTGATCTTTGGTTTTTAAAATATAAACCCATAATTTTCGTGAAGCACCATCAATAAAAGTAACAAAATATTTGTTACCGCCCATTGATTCAATTTCCATTGGACCATAAACATCAGAATGTACTAAATCAAACATATTCAATTTTCTTTCACACGATGTCTGAAATGAGACTCTATGCTGCTTACCAAATAAACAGTAGTCACAAGGTTTTACAGTTGTACCTTTGGCATAAAAAATGAGTGATTTCTTGGCAAGAATCTGCAATCCCTTCTCACTCATATGACCCATTCTTTTGTGCCACAAATCTGCAGAAATCCCATTTTGTGTCGCGTTCAATTCACTTTGGCATATTTGTCTTGTACAACGTGCCACGAGCAACTCCCTTTGCAATCACCAATGATCCCTTAGTGAGTCTCCATTTTTTATTTGCAAAATAGTTCTTGTATCCATCTCGGTCTAAAACAATTCCCGAGATTAAGTTCATCCGCAAATCAGGTACATGCCGCACGTCCTTTATGACAAGAGGGGTTGCTCTGATGGTAAGCAACCCCCACTTCCAACCGAGAGGTTGTGAGTTCGAGTCTCCCCAGGAGCAAGGTGGGTAGTTCTTGGAGGGAAGGATGCCGAGGGTCTATTTGGAAACAGCCTCTCTACCTTAGGGTAGGGGTAAGGTCTGCGTACACACTACCCTCCCCAGACCCCACTAAGTGGGATTATACTGGGTTGTTGTTGTTGTACATCCGACATTTGTCTTGATACAAATGTCACCAATCCCCGCAATCTTTGAGTAACTTGTGTTACTCATTCTCACAGTGCCGAAATCACCTGCTACATATCTGCAAAAAAGATCTCTTACCAGTGTGGCGTGGTAAGATGCCGCTGTGTCAACCACCCATTCCAACTCTGCACCTGATAGGTACATGCATTCTTCCTCCTTATTTATAAAGAGGACAACATTATCTTTGTTTTGCACCATGGCGACTGTGTTGTCGTCATTCTTGTGGCCACTGGTTTCACCTTTGCCATTCCTTGGATTTGGGCAATCCCTTTTGAAGTGACCTGGTTGATCACAGCTGTAGCATTTTCTGGCTATTGATTTGGATCGGTTCTTTGACTTCCCACGAGCTTCGGATCTACCATAGTTGCTTGAACTCCTATGATAACTCTTGCCTCTACCTTCTGTGATGTGAGTCTGTCCTTGATTTTCAGGTTTCTTTCTCATCTTCTCATTGAGTAGAAGAGCCGATGTGACATCTTTCAACTCAATAGTAGTCTTACCGTGCAGGATAGTTGTTGCCAAATTATCGTACGAAGATGGCAACGAGTTTAATAGCAATATGGCTTTATCTTCTTCCTCGATTTTCACTCCGAGGTTGGCAAACTATGTGATTAGTCCATTAAATACATTTAATGTGATAAAAAATTCATACCTTCACCCATATATAGGGCGTATAACTGCTTCTTTAAGTACAATTTATTTGTCAGCATTTTGGACATGTATAGGCTTTCCAACCTTGTCCAAATTCCACGTGCAGTGACTTCATAAATGATGTTATTTACCACATCATCCGACAAGTGCAACCTGATTGCACTAGCAGCTCTTTCATCCAAGTCAGCCCAATCCTAAGCTTTCATTGTATCAGGCTTTTTAGCATCAGCATCTAGTACCTTGTGTAATCCTTGTTGGATGAGTAGATCCCTCATCCTTCTTTGCCATGTTAAGAAACCATTATCTCCGTTGAATTTTGCTACCCCGTACTTTGCTCCAGACATTTTTATTTTTCACCGAGTATAGTACTACCGACAGTAAATAGTATTTCATTGAACGAGCAGAACCTATGCTCTGATACCAGTTGTTGGGAATAAACAACCACAGAAACAACAACAACGTGGGCTGTTAACAAGTTGTCATCTTTGACAAAAGTGAGAAAGGAAGAAAATATCTTCGTTGAAATAGGGGCTGGACCCCGCCAAAGATGAAATGATGGCATCACTCATCTCTGTTAAAGATTGATAATGTTCATGGTCAGGCTATTTATAGAAATGGAAGTGGCTCATAATCATGTCATGTGTAATAGGTTAAGCGGTTGCATGTTAACCTTCCCTGCATGTTAGCCACTTGTACAAATTCTTTTGTCATCTAGCCATGCACTTATGCACGAACGCTACCTAGATATACTTCCTAGCCACTTGCTCAAGTTGTTTTGAATTTCACTGCTTTTTGCCCTTAATTGATTGTATCCTGAGAGGTAAGTTGGCCAACACAAACTTATTTAATTTGTCTTCCGTAATTACCCAAAAGAAAAGAGTAACGAGATTATGAAGTTAGCAAAGTATTTATCTGACTCCTTTCTCCTCTGTCTTTCGAATGCAGCGACCATGCAACATTAATCACCGACAACTGATAACCCCTCTGTTTTCCATAAATTTCGAGGGTGTTTGGTAAGCTTATAAGCTGCTGGTCAAACTGGCTTATAAGTACTTTTTGGCTTATCTATGCATTTGGTAAAATTAAAAGTGCTTATAAGTTAAAAATAAGCCAAAAGCCCTAAGTTGGTCTCCGCCAACTTATCAAATTTCAGTTTATAAACACTTTAAAGTTAGCCAAAATATTTATTATTCTATCACTAGAATACTTTGTTTTAAAAAAACTCTTCGTATACTCAGTTCTCCAGCTGCTTATTATTAATTTCAGCACTTTTATCCAAAAATATAACTGCTTATTTTTTTAATCAGTTTCAGCGCTTAAAAGTGTTTTTCAACACCTAATGCTTATCAGATACTCTAAATCAGCTAAGCCAAATGGGATCTTCATGACAATCTTTGTTTTTTTTTTCCTTTAAAATTATTTTTTCCTCTATTTTAAAACATGTTTATATTTTTTATATGCTAAAAGTTCTTTTATGTTTCATTTGTATTTTTGATATAGAAAGGAATCAAGGATATCTTATTATGGATAGTTAGATGATTTTTTTGGAAGCTAAATGTGAATTAACATTACGTAGTAAAGCAGACAGAGTGTAAACTAATGAAATTTTTTTTATAAATAAAAGGAAAGAAAATAGGTCCGGAAAGCCGTTTGCCTCGAGAGGCATATGCCTCGCCTCATGTTGCACTTTTGTATTTTAAAATGTTGTGTAAAAGCATAACTCGGGTTAACTATACCTAGACAAATAATTTTAAAGATAAATAAGAAAAAACTCAGCCATTTATCAGTTAAAAGAAATACCTTAATTTGCCGCAGAGGAGCTTCAACCAAGGCTCGTCCTTCAAGTACTCTCCAATTATTGATACTACATCCGTTACTGTTCACTTCAAAAAGCATTAATTAGTACTATAATCTTTTAGCTTTCACCGAATTGGTTAAAAAAACTTATTTCCTGGCTCTTTAAAAACCAAGGATACATTAAAGAAAAGGGGGTAATTGCCCATCCAACTGATAAGATATTACTTGAGTTCCTCAAATAAAGAACAAATTGTCTTTTATTTATCACAAGGACCAGAGCTGGCTATGAAAGAACAACACGAAAAATGCCTTTGATTTATCACAAGGACCAGAACTGGCTATGAGAATTATAACCTGTAAGTGTAAAAATCTTAACAAACTCGTTATTCAGAAAGAAACATACATATTTCTTTCATATCTCGAGCAGCGTAGTTCTTATCCAATGTCAACAAAGTCTTCTTTAATTGGATTACCTACAAATATCTTAAGAGTCAGAATACAGACATAGAAATGAAAAAGCAATGATGATAGGCATGTGAGAGAGTACTCGATTTCTAAGATGGATAGACCATTTTAGACAAAGAAGAATTTATTAGATTTGAACAAGACATTGCCAACCAAATTACACTTAATGTCCAATAGCCAGTGGTGATAACTTAAAGTGGCAGTACCACTGGAAAAACTTTATGTATGCCCACTTCTACTTAGACGACCAAATGTACTTGAAGCAAATATCAAGATCAAATCATATTTCTAGAAAGCTTCCTTTTTTCCCTCTTTTGTTCTTCAACGGGAAACAAATTAACAGGAGGAGATTTTCACATTTAATCAAATACATACTAGCCATTCCTTATTCATCGGACTACAAGTGATTGACCCAACAATTGAGAAGCAAATAGATACTAGTAGATGTAGTAGAATGTGTTTTGCATTCATATCCATGAAAGTGGCAGACCCTTCTCTTCTCTGCTTCATATGTTGTTAAATTCATTCAACCATCCAAATCCATGCTATTCCTCTTGGATCCACAAAAATCTTCTAATAAATAAATCTTAACCAAAATATAAAAGAACATCTAAAAAAAAGTGATTATTAGTTCCTCTATGTAAGACTCTGGTTGTGTGTTGCCCTTTAGCCTTTAAAAACAAATATGACTTATGTTACACCCGAGCTGTATCGTTTGCATCTAAAAACATCCAAATACAACCTACATGATAACACATCCACTCGGTTTTAAGTGGTTTCTCTTAGATGTGAAAAAAAAAGTGCTCAAACCTAATGACTGAGCAGGGAACAATCAAGTTATACCATACCAATCAATCAAGTTAACTCTACACTGCTAGGGATCAGAGTGACTGCCAGATCATATTTCTTATATAACTCTATGGATTATGCCATAGTTATCATGACTTGTAGGACCATCTTCACAACTCAATGTAGACATAACTAACGGAACTCCATCTACAAGCTAAACTATTACAGGCCATTAATAGGAAAAAACTATGAGGTAGCCTTTCATACTACTTGCAGATAGGAAAGATCAGATACCGGAGACTCAACCAGAATAAAGGGACTATTGAACTTCTAATTTCCAGCAAGCTATGATTTAGACTCTGAATGCTAGAACAAGATCATCACAGCACATTATTCCAAAGTAAATAACCACCCCTATATGTGGGTTAGAAAGGAATGAAATCTGACCTTTAAGCATAACCACTTTAGCACCTTCTCATCATTAAGCCTGTAAAACTTTATCTTTCCAATATCTGTTGATACGCCAAAAAAAAGACGGATATGAAGATTAAGCATTAATTAACTTGAACTTTTCAACAAATAACTTGAATTAGCCTTACACACCAACCCAAGAAAATAAATCATTATATATAACTTCAAATGCTTTCTGATTTACACCATGACAGATCTACCATTTCCATATGCCTTTTTCTACTACAATTTATTTGCAAAACAACTTTAAGCCAGATTCTTAACAGTAGGATTTGATGTGAGGTACATGGATAACATATCTATCAATAGAATACTCCATAAATATGAGATGTCATGTCATCTAGCATTACAAAACAAAGTAAAAACTGAGCGTACTGAGATAGTATATTATCACCTTTGACATCACAAACCACTTGCATGCAGTTCTCAGCAACAGAAGAAAGATGTTGATATCCAGGATAGTCTACAACATAAGTTATTTCATCCAATTGCCTAAACTTTCCAAGATCATCCTTTTTCTGCATTTGTCACAATAAACAAAAGTGCAGTTAGAGAACCAACTGGCCAAGTGGCAGAAAGTTGTCTCCCTCTAATGTTGCATGCAGCAAAGGAACTTCGACCAGCCAAAAGAGAAAGAACATAATCCGAATCTTATGTACTCATTCAGAAGAAAGGGAGCAATAGAGTAACCTAGTTTGTTGACAAGTTCCTACAGTCAAATGAAAGTCGTTTACAAGCAAAGTTTTCATAAATAACGCATAAAACAACGAAATGTGTAAACTACACAGGTACAAGCATTAGACTTCTCTACTACATGATTTTTAGCTAGCCACTTCTCTACATAAGAAACTTATTGCTGAGAGATACACCACCAAGAAGTTAGAGATTATTACCTTCATTCTTGCTTCTTCGAAAATAGGTAACAGAACAAAAACTGGATCCACTGGAGTTGCAGTATACAAACGGCCATCTGTTTTGAGAAATAAATGAGTACAGAAAAACTACCAAGAAGAACACTAACACTTCCTCTAGAAATCAAGATTAATGGCATTGAAAGATTTAAAGAGTAGAAGACAAACCAATAGGCTTCTCTGGCAAGAGTATAAAAGGTAAACTACAAGCATAACAGTCATAATAAGAATGAAATATAATCAACAAAAAAAAAAAGATTCCATAAAATATGCATTGAACATGAGATCACAACACGGTTCATTCAGAATTTACAAATAGGGCCACTAGTAAACTCTTTTTGTTTTTCAACAGCTACTAGACTCGAGTTTGGTTCATATGTGCAACTCTTCTATTATACTCTCTGTTCCATTCTAATTGACGTGGGGCGACAACTACAGAGCATATGGGTAAAATGTTTATGAATTATTACAAGTATTGACTTCTGGAGAGAAGAAAGTAAATAATAACTTTCTCCAAGAAATTTTAAAATAATAGTTATATATATATATATATATATATATATATATATATATATATATATATATATATAATCAATGCTATATCAAATTATAAAGCAGTAACGGTCTATATTAATTTATCTTCCTGGAGGAATAATGTTTTTCCTCATAGGGAAGTAGTCATTTTTTTCAGATAAAATACAAATGAAATCAGATCAGTGACAAGTAATTGTTTTGAGATCTAAAATAATCAAGGGGAAGCGCACACAAGGGTCAGAGCCCTCAACCTTGCTCGATTCAGACATTGCCAGTGGAATCGAAGCAAGCCATAGGAGTACAATCTCTATATGGAAAAGCCCTAGTCGGACGTGTAGTAGGTTAATTATAATTACTTGGTCTATGTCAAAAGTAAATGAGACAGGCCAAACAACTAACGTGCATTCAGGTGGGAGTAAAGATATATGTGTGTGTATATGTATATATAATATTGGTTGATAGGCAAGAAATTTAGAGTATTTTAAAGAGGTAGTTTCAATCCTCCTTGCAGGTAAGTTCAAAATTCAAATTTCTAGAATACTTCATGAGAGGTAGTCTTAATCCTCTCTACTGCACCCTCATCAAATCTTTAGCATGGAAGAATATATCGAACTTGAGATTAAAAAAGATGTTTCTTATTCAATTCAAACACTTCTTTCTATGAAGTGAAGCCACTGTCAAAGACTACATATTTCCTCAAACGCTTAGCATTTGGTTTATCGAGACAACTAATGCGCAACGATGGCAAATGTAGACTTATCAGCTTTTGAAAGGGTTAGTTAGATCAAGCTCCCATGAACTTTTACCTTCACATACATAATCCCCAAGGAACCAAGACCCATAAGATTGCTTGAACCAGTGAAGTTCTTGAAGAGATCCATCAACACAAACATAACATGTTGCATTTCCTGTCATAGAGGTGAATACAAAAACATTATGTCCATTAATCTAGTGTTATTGCACTATTGATACAACCTTAGTGACATAACCAGTTCCAAAAGATAGTTTGACAGTCAACAGAAGGTTAGAGCATGGTTAACAAAAAATAAGCCATAATAAAGTCGATTGATCCACCAATAACAATGTCTCAAGCCACTAATCTGAAAGAATTAAAACCGAAAAGAAAAACAGTAAAACAAGTACGCATAACGAAAGGCTGTTGAAGTTTGGCAAAACTCCCACATCGGTGGGGGACTTTAGTTTGGGGGAACATTTTCCTATAAAAGGAGACCTAATGTTTAGGATTTAAATACACCTCTCATTTGCCTTCTTATCTTCTTAAGGCATTTGTATCTTCTCTCTTTAGTATTATTTCACTTGCATTTTGGAGTGGAATAAAATATTGGTTGTGTCCGAGGAGTGTAAAATTAGCCGAACCTCGTAAATACTGGCGTTCTTTTTATTGTTGTTTTATTGTCTTATTTATTATTTGGTGGTTGCCATAATTTTTGGTATAGTAGTTGTGACTCATTCACACTATATACATTTGGCTTCCGCAACAATTGGTATCAGAGCCAAGGTATTGTCTAAGTATGCTCCGTGGTTGCACCACATTCTGATCTTCCACATCAGAAAGGATTTATCTTGGTAATTGAGTCAGGTTCTGTCCCAGTATGCTCTGTGGTTGCAGCTTAGTCTGATCTTCCATATCAGAAAGGTAATAATCTTGATTTGTGCCGTCAGCTATTAAATAATATTTATGTCAAAGATGGGAGACAATAAACAAGATGAACCTACATCAAGTGTCAGTAATACGTCATCATTGGCATCTTCGCTTATGACAAGAATTGTGTCAAATGCGAAATTTGCAGTAGAAATTTTTGACGGGTCAGGATATTTTGGGATGTGGCAAGGCGAGGTTCTAGATGTCCCTTTTCAACAAGGGCTAGATTTGGCCATTGAAGAAAAGAGACCAGATGCTATTGGAGAAGAAGATTAGAGAAATATCAACCGTGTTGCTTGCAGTACCATTCGATCCTACCTTGCTGGAGAGCAGAAATATCCATACACAAATGAAACTTCTGCAAGTAAATTATGGAAAGCACTGGAGGATAAATTTTTAAGAAAAACAATCCAAATAAATTGTACATGAAGAAGAGACTGTTTCACTTCACCTATGTTCCTGGTATCACGATGAATGAACATATCACCAGTTTCAATAAGTTGGTCACAGCTTTGCAAAATATGGATACAACTTATGATGATGGTGGCTTGGCCTTTATATTGTTGGCGTCCTTTCCTGGCGAGTACGAGCACCTTGAAACTACTCTACTCCATGGAAATGACGAAGTTTCTCTTAGAGAAGTTTGTTCGGTTGTGTACAGCTATGAACAGAAAAAGCGAGAAAAACAGAAGGGCGGAGAAGGAGAAGCACTGTTCGTGAGGGGTCGTTCTCAAAATCAAACGAGGACAAAAAAACGAAGATCTAAGTCAAGATCTAAACCCAGCAAAAATGAATGTGCCTTTTGTCGAAAAAAGGGGCACTGGAAGAAAGACTGTCCGAGGTTGAATAATAAGGCCAAACATAACAATGGAAAGACCATTATGGATTCAAATGTAGCTGATTGTGATGATTCAGATTTCTCATTAGGTACAACCGAGTCATCAACGTCATCAGACATATGGTTGATGGACTCGGCTTGTAGCTATCATATGTGTCCCAACACGGATTGATTCGTGGACTTTCAAGAAGGATAATATGGAGTCGTCCAAATAGCGGATAACAGTCATCTTACCTCATATGGCATTGGTTCAATACGATTAAGGAACCATGATGGAATGATCGGAACATTAACAGATGTTCGATATGTACCGGGTTTGAAGAAAAATCTCATCACATTGGGAGCTCTGGAATCAAAAGGGTTCAAAATTATTGCAGAAAATGGAATGATGAGAATATGCTCCAGTGCACTAGTGGTAATGAAGGCCAATCAGAAGAACAATAACATGTACCGTTATCTCTACAGTTATTGGGACAGCGACAGTAACGTCCAGTGACGACAAAGAGGCAGAAGCAACTAGGCTATGGCACATGCGCTTGGGACATGCTGGAGGAAAATCCTTGAAAGCTTTATCAGATCAAGAATTGTTAAAGGGAGTAAAGGCTTGCAATTTGGAGTTTTGCGAGCATTGTGTCAAAGGGAAACAAACAAGGGTTAAATTTGGTACAGCAATCCATAATACTAAAGGCATTTTGGATTATGTACACCCTTATGTTTGGGGTCCTTCCAAAACACCTTCATTGGGTGGGAAGTACTATTTTGTAACATTTGTTGATGATTTTTCCAGAAGAGTAAGGGTGTATACAATGAAGAGCAAAGATGAAGTGCTGGGAATTTTTCTCAAATGGAAGACGATGGTGGAGAATCAAACAGGTAGCAGGATCAAGTGTATTCGCACAGATAATGGAGGTGAATACAAAAATGATCATTTCAATAAGGTCTGTAAAAATGATGGCATCGTCCGACACTATACTGTCAGACATATACCACAACAGAATGGAGTGGCAAAACGTATGAACCGAACCTTACTGGAGAAGGTACGGTGTATGTTGTCCAATGCTGGCTTAGGCAAAGAATTTTGGGCTGAGGCAATTACATATGCATGCCACCTCATTAATCGCTTACCATCTACTGCTATTGATGGCAAGACACCGTTTGAAAAATGGCATGGAAAGCCTGCTGTAGATTATAACTCTTTGCACGTGTTTGGCTCAACTGCATATTATCATGTGACAGAGTCAAAATTAGATCCAAGGGCAAAGAAGACTATTTTTATGAGGATTACTTCTGGAGTCAAAGGATACCGCTTATGGTATCCTATGACAAAGAAAGTAATATTCAGCAGGGATGTCACCTTCGATGAAACTGCTATGGTAAACAAGGTAACAAATGAAGATACCACACAAGATGATGGTGATTCTAAGCATGTGGAGTTTGAGGGAAAATTTATTTTTCCTACACAAGAAGCATAGGAGGAAACAAATGAAGATTATCCTCTGGAAGGAGAGCCAGTAAAGGAGATTCCAACTCAGGAACCTCAACAACAACTTGAATCAATAGCAACCAGCAGACCAAAAAGGAAAATAACGAAATATGTTCGTCTCATAGAGAAAGTTGCTTGTGCAACCGCAATTGCAGCTGATGATGTTCCCACCACTTATAAAGACGCAGTCCAAAGTTTAGAAGAAGATAAGTGAAGGATTGCCATGAATGATGAAATACAGTCCCGTCATCAGAATCATACAGAGATTGGCCTATCTCCCGAAGGGAAAGAAAGCAATTGGGTGAAAATGGGTATTTGCAAAGAAGGATGGATTTCCTAACCAAGTAGATGTTCGCTACAAAGCAAGGTTGGTGGCCAAAGGATATGCTCAAAAGGAGGGAATTGATTACAATGAAGTGTTTTCTCCAGTTGTAAAATATTCCTCCATTAGAATTATGTTGGCTTTGGTAGCACAGTTGGATTTGGAACTAGTTCAGATATGTAAAAACTGCATTTTTACATGAAAACTTGGATGAGAAAATCTACATGACTCAGCCAGAAGGATTCAAAGTTGCTGGAAAGGAAAATATGGTGTGCAAACTTGAAAAATTGTTATACATATTGAAACAATCTTCTAGACAATGGTACAAGCGATTTGACAAGTTTATGTTGCAACAAGGGTACAAGAGAAGCAAATACGATCATTGTGTGTATTTGCGCAAGCTTAAAGATGGTTCTTTTATATATCTTCTCCTATATGTTGATGATATGTTGATAGCTTCCAAGAATTCGGAAGAAATTGCTAAGTTGAAGATTCAACTGAAGAAGGAGTTCGAGATGAAGGATCTGGGTGAGGCGAAGAAAATTCTTGGCATGGAGATAATAAGACATAGACGTTCAAAGAAACTATGTTTATCTTAGAAAGAATATTTGAAGAGAGTACTACAACTTTTTGGCATAGATGACAAGACTAAGCCAATTAGTACTCCACTCACTCCCCATTTTAAGCTAAGTACTACTATGTCACCAAAGGATGAAGTCGAACGAGAGTATATGTCAAAGGTACCATACGCAAATGGTGTTGGTAGCTTGATGTATGCAATGGTCTGTACGAGACCTGACATTTCACAAGTTGTTGGAGTTATTAGCAGATATATGCACAATCCAGGAAAGGGGCATTGGCAAGCTGTGAAGTGGATTCTACGGTATATTCATAATACTATAGATGTTGGGTTAGTTTTTTAGCAGGAAGACGATCAGTCTGTAGTTGAATATTGTGACTCAGATTTTGCGGGTGATCTGGACAAACGAAGATCAACTACTAGTTATGTGTTTACTTTTGCAAAGGCACCAGTTAGTTGGAAGTCTACTTTGCAGTCAGCAGTTGCTTTGTCTACAACAGAGGCAGAGTATATGGCTATTACAGAGGCTGGAAGGAGGCAATTTGGCTTCAAGGATTGCTAAAGGAGCTTGGTGTTAAACAAAAGGGTATCACAATTTTTTGTGATAGTCAAAGTGCTATTCAATTAGTGAAGAACCGAGTTTATCATGCAAGGACGAAGCACATTGATGTTTGGTATCATTTCATACGAGAAATCATAGAAGAAGGTGGAGTCACAATGAAGAAAATTCATACTACAGAGAATCTTGCTGTTATGCTGACAAAAATGGTGATTGCGATCAAGTTTCAACATTGTTAAATACTGAAGATTGAAGATGAAGACACAACCAAATTTATTATAGAGAGAAAATTGAAGATGTGTAATTTTGCCAAGGTGGAGATTTAGTGAAGTTTGGCAAAACTCCCACATCGGTGGGAGACTTAAATTTGGGGAAATATTTTCTTATAAAAGGAGGCCTAATGTTTAGGATTTAAATACACCTCTCATTTGCTTTCTTATCTTCTTAAGGCATTTGTATCTTCTCTCTTTAGTATTATTTCACTTGTATTTTGGATTGGAATAAAATATTGGTTATGTCCGAGGAGTAGGCAAAATTAGTCGAACCTCGTAAATTCTGGTGTTCCTTTTATTGTTGTTTTATTATCTTATTTATTATTTGGTGGCTGCCATAATTTTTTGTATAGTAGTTGTGACTCATTCAAACTATATACATTTGGCTTCCGCAACAAAGGCAACATCTTAGAAAAACAAAGACACAATTAAACAAGACAGTGGCATGAAAAGTGCAGGAATTACCAGATTTGGGATGTTGGAGAGATAACAGCTGCCCTACCTTGTTCCCATCCTTTGAAGGCTCTGCAATGTTAAACTGAGTTACAGTTTGTAAAAAATAAAAATAAAAATGTTAAACTGAGAATCATCATATTGCAGTAAAGTTAGTAAAGGAGATTCTGGAACTGTAGTCTAGGAGATTGATATCATTACAAAAACACAGCAAGAAAGATGTAAAGATGATTTTTTATTTTTTATTATTTTGCAAGATGAGTTTTTTTTCTTTTCAGAGTCAAGATTGATAAGATAAGTTTATCAGTGTAAAAACATATCCGGAAAATGTTGGATATTAGTGTTCATCCTTGGAGATGAAGCTTACATGTAGCTACTGATATCTTAAGCAAGAGTAATTTTACATGCTTAAGACACTCCTTTTAGATGGGAGGCATATCCCAAGATTGAACTTTATAGGTCCGAGTACAAAATACTACCACGACTCATTTGATTTATTGAGTTTGAAATCAATTATTTCTATTAATATATAGAATTTTTTTAACACAAATGCAGGGCCAAGCCAAAGCTACGGGTTCGGATGAACCCATATCTTACCTTCTATATCCACCCCTGCTTTAGAATCCAAATGGATGAAGATATTCAAAGAAAAGCAATATAACACAAATAATGTACTCAATATTCCCATCAAATAACAGGCAAAGCATATTTCTTAGGGCACAAATTATTCAATCTAGATACAAAAATTAAGAACCATAGTACCCAATCGAAAGTTTCTACCTTTTCTGCTACACAATACATAAACAAGGTGCAAAATGTGAGTGTGAAATGTCAAAAAAAAAAGGAAGCGACAAGGAAAAGAGACACAAATTAAGGACGGAATACCTGGTGCAATAAGAACACGAGCTTCATTGATACCCTCCCACCAAGCCATGGAACCCTTTCTCACACAAGTATAAACTCTATGATTTGAAGCAGTGAAATAAGGAGCGAAACTAGAAAGTTTATTAGGAGGAGCAAGTTTGCAGCCGAAGGAAAGTAGTGGGGAATAAGAGACTTTGTAGGAATATGGAATTGGCGCCGAAATCGGTCGGCATTTTGGTGCGAATGTCAAGTTCATTTGTCACCCTAGTAGTAAATGGTTACTACTAGTGGTCAATAAAAAGTGATTTTTTTTTCTTTTATTTTTATTTACCTTTAATGAATGATTAATAAAGGATCTATTAAAAATTTAATCTAATTAAGAAATTTGATACTTTGTAGTTGTATTAGCCATTAAACTGATACTTTGGAGTTGATACCTATTTATACAGGTGAATTGAACTATGATTAAGCCTCAAAAGAACCACTTTCTTGTAGAGTTTCTATGGCAAAAGTGATAACAAAATACTTTTATTAGTGTTTTTCATGTTTTGTTACATACAATAGAAGAAGGCTATGGAGTATTTTTGGATCAATTATGGAAGAAAAAGAGGTCAATCGCACAATAGCCGCCAAATGCTCTATGTGAAATGCACAAACAAGAGCTAGCGGTCCCAGCGTAACCGCGGTCGGACCGCGGGGAGAAGCTATTTTAGATTCAGAGAGGTCATTTGGCCGCGGTCCTAGCGTGACCACGGCATGCGGCGAAAAGCTGAGGGACTAAAGTGCAAATTTCAAAATTCTTAGCCCAAAACCCTATTTAAACACTAGAACTCGCACAAGGAAGGCATGTAATGTTTTAGAGAGTACTTTGGCAAGAAAAACAAGTGTGAGATATTACCCAAAATATCATTACTCTTATTCTTCTTTATTTTTCTTGCAATTTATGATTATGAATCTTTTAGTATTTTATTCCCCATTGTCATGAGTAGCTAAAAATCCTAATCTAAGGTTTTGGTGGAACCAATTAGGAATAACTTGGTTATTTTATTAATATAATTAAATTTGGTTGTTAATCTCTAATTGTTCATCTATGCTTTGATTGTCGGATTAGTTGAAAGGGCCATCAATTATCCGTTCTTTATTATGTATCTTCTTGAGAGAAAGAGAGAGAGAGAGAGAGAGAGTGCATATTTAGGTGATTGTATGAACAACATCACTCACTTAGTATAGACGAGAGCCATAACTGAGGGTTTAGGGGTTGGATTAGAGATAACGAAACTCCGGGTGCAATCTAAGTAAATCGTATTGTGAAATTAGCTAGCGTAGCTTGAGAGAGTGCGTCTAGTAAATTATTGTAATTACTTGAGAAAGAATTATGATAGATTGAGAGTTCTTGATTGTTAGAGACAACTAAATTGTAGTTATAAGACATATACATTACCAGCGGGGAAAACCATTGTCTTAGACTTTATTTCTACTGTTTACACATCAAGTTTAGTTAATTTCAGTTATTAATTACTTTCAGTCTTTAGTTGTTAGAAAATCAACCATTGTGAATCAAAAAGTTTGGGAAAACAGATTGTGTAAATTTAGTGAATCCGACAGTAGTAATTGAAAGGTTAATTCTCTCTGGTTCGACTCTGGGCGATAATACTCAGATTATATTTGCAACACTCGTGTAGTATTTTGCGAGACTCGGTTGAGGGTGATCAAATTTTGGCGTTGTTGTCGGGCAATTAACGATGTTATCAATTACAATTGAAAGAAATATAGAAATCCCAAAGTGTAGTTCGTTTTCTCAATACCAATCTTTTCGTTGAAATTCTAACTGTTGAAATATTGTGGAAAGCAGGTGTATGCCTAGAAATTCTTCGAGGACCGGAGAACTAGTAGAAGGACTCTCAGATCTCGAGAAAATATTAAGGGCATTGAACCGTGCCAATAAAGTACTTTAACAAACTCAACCAACACACCAACTCGAATTTAATATGGGTGACGTGAACAATGCCAACGAAAACGACAGGAATGAGCAAGTTGACTTAGAAGTCAGAGGAGTGGCACCTCATGTGCCGGAGGCTGCACTTTATGACTGGCCACAGCTTACAGCTGACAATCTGGCCATTATCATAGTTGTGCCTGTGATTCAAGCGAAGATATTCCACATCACCAACAACATGTTACATCTGCTACAGAATAAAGGACTGTTCTTTGAGTCAAGCATTGAAGACCCACAACAACACTTGAAAAGTATTCTGTCAATTTTCATGACCCAAAGGCAGCCTAATGTGACTCCCAAAGATATCAAGTTGCTCTTATTCCCATTCTCAGTAACCGGGGCAGCTCAGACTTGGTTAAATTTTCTCCCGATCAACTCTGTTACCACTTGGGAGAAATTAATCAAGCATATCTTGAACAAGTTCTATCCGTCTAACAAGACTGCACGGCAGATCGATGACATATTGCAGTATAGGTAGCATGCCACTGAGTCCTTGCAAGAAACTCGGAAGAGATTTAAAAGGATGCTTGTGAAGTCTCCTCATTATGGCATTCCAGACCAGATGCTCGGCCAGAGATTCTACATGAGTCTTAACTGACAACTTGAAAGCGAATGTGGATGCTTCAGCTGGAGGTGCGTTCTTAAGCAAAACATTCACCGAGTGCAAAATTCTCCTTGATAAGATGTCACAAAATGCGGGGTAGATGACTTGAGGTTCAACACTGGCACCTATAGTGCATTCCGTTCCACTGGGTCCCAATAATTCGCAGGAAGAGAACATGGCCACACTCCTAACCCAGACGAGCTTACTGACAGAGAAGATTGATGAGATAGGTACAAAACAGGTGCACATCATTGATACGACGAATATAGGACTATGTACATCGTATATTAATCAGTCCCATATTTGTTCGTAGAGCGGAGAAGGTGAAAATCAAGGGGTCCGGGAAGATATGAATTATGTTAACAACTATGGGGGCTAGAGATAAGGAACACAACAATGAAGACCGCAGCAAAATCAGCATTAAAGGCCTAACATGCAGCAGCCTGGGAGTATGCACCCTCAGAACTAATTAGTGCGAGTGCCTTATCAGAAACCACAAGGTTATCCACAACAGAATCAGTAGCAATTAGTTTATCAACCACCCCCTCAGTAGCAAGACAACAACATGGTGGAGACTAGGGGTATGCTTCAACAACTTATTGGGACAAATAATAAAGTGCAGAAAAAATTGGCAGTACATGATTCAGCCATAAAGAATATTGAAACGCAACTGGGTCAGATGTCCATGGCATTGAACAACCGTCCTCCGAGAACTTTACCTACAGACACAAACATAAACCCCAATAAGCAAAACTCGAATCAGATGATGGCAGTCAGTCTCAGGAATGGTAGAGATTTAGATAGAGGACGGGAAATTGCACAGTCCAGCAAGAACACTACACCAGCTACTCCAGTTCAATTAGAGGAAGAACAACCAGTGAAACTCACTGAAGTAGTGGTTGAGCAGAGTCGGGAGGAAAAAGGCAAAGAAAAGGAGACCGAGCAAGTTGCAGAACAGGTGGCACCTCTTGTGCCATAAACACCTAACAAAGAGAAGCCAACAAGAAATGCACAAAGGGTGATCCCTGCAACCTTCCCTTGGAGGCTGGTCAAGCAAAAGAAGGCAACCAATACAAAAAGTTCATGGAGATGCTGCATCAAATCCAGTTGAATATTCCATTGAGAGAGATGCCCGGTTATGCCAAGATGATGAAAGATTTAATGTCAAGGAAGTTTGATTTTCAGGATCTATACACCATAACTCTGACACAGACCTGCAGTGCAGTGGTGGCAAAATCGATGGCCCAAAAGATGTCCGACCCAGGTAGCTTTACTATTCCATGCACCATTGGAAGTTATGCCTTTGCAAAGGCATTATGTGATTTGGGAGCCAGCATAAATTTGATGTCGCTGGCAGTATACACCAAATTGGGCATCGGCCGAGCTAGGCTGACTTCTATGCTGCTACAGTTGGTTGATCGCACAGTGAAAATGGCAACTAGTATTCGTGATGATGTGCTGGTGCAAGTGGGGAAGTTCGTGTTCCCTGTATACTTTGTGATTCAGGATTGTTAGTGGATGAGGAGATACCCCTTATTTTGGGGAGACCATTTTTAGCCACTAGGAGAGTACTAATAGACTGTGAGACTGGGAACTTAAAATGAGATGGAACGATGAAGAGGTCATATTCAATGTTCAACAATCAATAAGGAGACCCAGCGAATATGAAAATTGCTCTCTAGTGGAAGCAGTGGATGTAATTCTGCAAGAGGATGATAGGACCCTAACTGTGATGGATCCATTAGAGGCATGCCTGAAAAATTTAGAAGAAATGGAGGGGGTATCTGAATGGGTAATGGCATTGGAAGGTCGAGGGTTTTGGTCAAGGGAACCTCAGTTCGAGTCCCTTAAGCTGGAGAAAAGGGTCACTCCTTTAGCCAAGCCATCAATAGAGGAACCACCCAAGCTGGAGCTGAAGCCACTCCCATATCACCTCAAGTATGAATTCTTAGGGCCTGATTTGACCTTACATATTATTATATCATCTTGTTTGCTAGATGTGCAGGTAGAGCAACTTTTGAAGGTACTGAGAGGTAACAAGACTGCCATTGGTTGGACCATGACAGACATAAATAGTATCCGTCCAGCTTTTTGTATGCATAAGATTCTCATGGAAGAAAGGCACAAATCTTCTAGGGAACATCAGCGAAGGCTGAACCCTAACATGAAAGAGGTTGTAAAGAAAGATGTGATCAAATGGTTAGATGCGGGAATCATTTCCCCCATCTCTAGTAGTAATTGGGTCATCCCTGTCCAGTGTGTCCCGAAAAATGAGGGGATGACTGTTGTGAAAAATGACAAAAATGAGTTGATCTCAACTTTTACAGTCACATGGTGACGAATCTGCATGGATTACCGAAAATTGAACATTGCCACCCGCAAGGACCACTTTCCCTTGCCCTTCATTGACCAAATGTTGGACAGGCTGATAGCATCGCTGATAAGGATAGAGTTTTGGAAGCTCCAAGAAGGCCATTTACAAGATCTCAAGCTAAGGAATTGCAAACTAAGGTTGCTGGACTTCAATGGCAAATAAAGAAGCTTCTAACTATGGAGGAAGAGCTCATGCCCAAAGGAGAAGAGTTGTCGAAGTTTTACAACTATTTGGTTGCTCAAATTGAAGTCCAAGAGGAGGAAGATTTGGTTACCCAAATCTGCCCATGGAGTCACCAAATGGGCTCAAAATGAGCTTAAAAGAGTTCCAGAAAGAGGTGTTACAAGATCAGCCCAATTGGAGTCCAAACAAATGGCCCAAAACTAGTTGTTTTAAGGCCCAAATCTGCCCAAAGAGTCTTGGCCGCCCCTCACCTACCAAAGACTTTTCTTAGACTTTAGCAACCACCTACCTCATTGTAATAATTGTGTTTTCCACTACAACCATCCCATCTAGTTTTTAATGTTATTTTTATGCCTTTGTACTCCTATAAATAAGGTGTTCTTCTCCTTCACAAGACAGATTATTATTGATTGAGTATATCATACTTTGAGAGTTCTTTTGAACCTTTGTTACTTATGCTTTGAGATTTATCTTTCAACCTTTACTAGTTCATAGTTCAAGGTAGTAAGATTACTTCTCTTTTGTGATATCTTTGATTCCTTTGTGGTATTCTTAGAAGGCGATTAATACTAGTATTAATTGTTGTCTCAAGTTACTCGTAAAGTGGTCAAGATCCGAATCTATTGTTTTGATTTGCTTTTTAAGTAAAGGCGTTTGATTTCTTTCATAAATCAAGACGTTGTTACTTTGATCTTGTCAAGGCTATAGAACTTGCGTTCTTGAAAGTTCTCGAAATTCTTTCCTTGAATCTTTCCCATATCCTTTATTTTCGTCTCTTTAATTCTAGTTGTTCAATTCCTGTTGTTATTGCTTCCGCATTTACTTCTCAAATTCTTACTCTAGTTTGGATTCCCAACCTAGTTGTTATCAAGTGGTATTCAGAGCGGTTCTATCAAGATTTCGCTCTTGATAATTCTTGGGATATTTTGAAACCAAAAAAAAACAAAAAAAAACAAAAAAAAAACGAAATCCAATTTAAAACAAGAAGAAATACAATTGCTTGCTCTCCAGGATATATCTTTTGTATCTAAGTGTTTCCAAAAATTAACAAAGGAAACAAGAAGAGGGGATCCTTGATTTTGTTACCCTCTGTATTCTACACATTTATATTCTTTCCTTTTTGTTCGTGTGTTATTTCAACCGAGCCTAAAAGTTCTAGGATTTGGTTCTTTCTTCTTTTAATCGTTCCCAAAAAAAAACAAAAGAAAAATCTGAGTTTTACTACTAAGAACTACATACAAGTTAGGTTTAACTATAAATCTATAAAGTACTTGTTCAAAGGTTATTTCGAGAGAAAAATAAAAGAAGCTAATTTGTGTGATACAATTTTTTAAGATGTCACATACAGGTAGTGATAATGAACGAATGGTTCTCCAAGAAGCTGAAATCAAAGCAAGGAATGATTTTACCTTGCAAGCCATGCATCAACAATTTGAAAGGCTGAATCTCCAACTCCAAGAAATGAGGGATACCATTGCGGATCAAAATGATACAATAGCCGAACTTAGGAGGGATAATAATGTTAGGCCACCTGCTAGAAGAAATGTACCCCATGCTCCTATTGTAAATCAAGCAAACTTTATTTGATGATTTTAATGATATTGATTTTGATAGGGTGAGAGGAGATAGGAGGGGACAAAGAGGTAGGATAGAGGATGATAATATAAGTAATATAAAGATGCAGATGCCATCTTTCAAGGGAACAAGGGATCCAGACTTGTATCTTGATTGGGAGAGAAAGGTTGAAGCAATCTTTGACTGTCACAACTACTCTGAAGGTAAGAAGGTTAAACTTGCTGTTGTTGAGTTTTCTGATTATGCTTCTATTTGGTGGAAAAGCTTAATAGGGATCGACTGCAAGAAGGACAAGCACCAATTGCTACTTGGACTGAGGCTAAAAGGGTGATGAGGAAGAGATTCGTACCATCACACTTTCAAAGAGAGCTACAACTACGTCTTCAAACATTGAAGCAATGGTCCATGTCAGTAGATGATTACTTTAAGGCTATGGATATAGCTATGATCCAAGCTAATTGTATGGAGGAAGAAGAGGCTACAATGGCTAGGTTTTTAAATGGTTTAAATAAGGAAATAGCTGATGTAGTTGAATTACAACAATATGTAACAATAGATGAGTTAGTTGATTTGTGTATAAATTTAGAAAATCAAAATAAAAGAAAGCAAACTGGCTCATGGAGATGTCAAACAAGCACCATGCCTAAGAAACCATGGCCAAATCATGAGATGAAGAATTTTTCTCGGCCTCAAGAAGACAAGGGAAAAGGTAAACTGGAGAACAAAGAGGGAGGTAAAACCTTCAACCCTAAACCTTTTACACCTTCTAGTTCTATTCAGTGTCATAAATGTAAAGGAAGGGGACATATGATGCATGAATGTCCAAGTAGAAGGAACATCATTCTAAAAGAAGATGGAGGATATGAGAGTGAAAAGAGTGAGGGAGATGAAGAGGGAGATATGAGTGATGAAGGTGATTTAGAACTACCTAATGATGGAATGGTTGGGGTAGTTAGGAGGATTATGACTATCAATTTAGGAAGCAATAGTGAAGCACAAAGAGAGAATATATTCCATACTAGTTGTGGGATAAAAGGAAAAACTTGCTCTATGATCATTGATAGTGGTAGTTGTGCTAATGTGGTTAGTTCATACTTTGTGGAAAAACCTGGGACTTGCATGCATGAAACACCCTACTCCCTATAGACTCCAATGGTTAAATGATAGTGGTGAACTAAAGGTAAATAAACAATGTATGATGTCATTTAACGTTGGTAGATATGAGGATGATATTCTTTGTGACATAGTGCCTATGCAAGCTTGTCATATATTACCGGGTCGTCCTTGGCAGTATGACAGGAATGTTTTTCATGATGGGAGAAAGAATAGATATTCGCTTGAACTAAATGGCGGGAAATTTACTCTTGCACATTTATCTCCTTCTCAAGTGTTTGAAGATCAGAAGAGATTAAAGGAAACAATGGGAAAGTCAAGGGGAGGGATAAAAAGTGAGCTTGAGGAAAAAGAAAAGAAAGAGAGAGAGGGCAGCAATTTGAGAGAAGAGATAAAAGAGGGTTCGAATAAAAAAATAGACAGTCTTGGTGAGAGGAAAGAGGCTAAGGAAAGAAAAAGAGAGAGTTTCTATATAAAAGCCAAAGAGTGTTTAAATGCAAGAAAAGAGGGCTGCCCATAATACTACTTACTTACAAAGAGGCTTTGATTAACTCTGAGTTGCTAACTTCTTCTTTGCCAAGTAGTATTTCTTCTCTTTTGCTGGATTTTGAAGATGTCTTTCCATAAGATATTCCTAGTGGATTGCCACCTTTACGTGGCATTGAGCATCAAATTGATTTTGTACCTGGATCACAAATCCCAAATAGGCCAACCTATAGGAGTAATCCAGAAGAGACAAAGGAACTTCAAAGGCAAGTTGAGGAGTTGCTTGAGAAAGGCTTTGTGAGAGAGAGCATGAGCCCTTGCTCTGTTTCGGTCCTATTGGTACCCAAAAAGGATGGAACTTGGAGGATGTGCGTGGATTGTAGAGCAATCAACAAGATTACGGTAAAGTATCGCCACCCTATTCCTCGTCTTGATGACATGTCGGATCAATTACATGGATCCAAAATCTTTTCTAAAATTGATCTAAAAAGTGGTTACCATCAGATTCGAATGAATCCAGGAGATGAATGGAAAACTGCTTTTAAGACCAAATATGGGCTTTATGAGTGGTTAGTTATGCCTTTCGGCTTGACTAATGCACCTAGCACTTTTATGAGATTAATGAATCATGTTTTTAAGGATTTTCATGGAAAATTTGTTGTGGTGTACTTCGATGATATCTTGGTCTTTTCTAATACTTTAGAAGAGCATGTAGAACACCTAAGACAAGTTTTTGAAGTTCTTAGAAAGCACTTGTTATTTGCTAATCTTAAAAAGTGTACTTTTTATGTGGATCGTGTGATTTTCTTGGGTTTTGTGGTTAGCTCTAAGGGTGTTGAGGTTGATGAAGAGAAAATCAAAGCAATTAAAGAATGGCCTAAACCTAAGAGTGTAACTGAAGTTAGGAGTTTTCATGGACTTGCTAGTTTTTATAGGAGGTTTGTGAGAGACTTTAGTACCATTGCTTCTCCTTTAACCGAAGTTATCAAAAAGGATAGGATTTTTAAATGGGGAAAAGAACAAGATGATGCTTTTAACTTGTTGAAAGAAAAGTTATGTTCTGCTCCGTTATTACAATTGCCTGATTTTTCTAAATCTTTTGAAATTGAATGTGATGCTTATGGCAAGGGAATAGGTGTTGTTTTGATGCAAGATTCTAAACCTATTGCCTACTTTAGTGAGAAGTTGAATGGAGCCACATTGAACTATTCAACTTATGACAAAGAGCTTTATGCTTTGGTAAGTGCTTTAGCCACATGGCAACATTACTTGTGGCCAAGGGAGTTTGTCATTAAAACTGACCATGAATCCTTGAAATACTTGAAAAGTCAAGGTAAGCTTAGTAGAAGGCATGCTTAGTGGGTTGAATTTATTGAAACTTTTCCTTATGTAATTTCTTACAAACAAGGGAAAGAGAATGTTGTTGCTGATGCACTTTCAAGGAGGTATGTCTTAGTTTCTACCCTCACTTCTAAATTGACGGGTTTTGATCAAATCAAGGAACTTTATGCTAATGATGTTGATTTTGGCAAAACTTTTGCAGATTGTAAGTTGGGTCCTCTTGATAGGTTTAACCTACAAGATGGGTTTCTCTTTAAGGAAAATAAGTTGTGTATCCCCAATTGCTCTTTACGTGAAGTATTTGTAAGGGAAGCACATTGTGGAGGGCTTATGGGACACTTTGGGGTCCCAAAGATATTAGACATACTTGCAGAAAATTTCTTTTGGCCTGGAATGAGAAAAGATGTTGAAAGAATGTGCACACAGTGTTTGGAATGTAAACAAGCTAAATCTAAAGTGTTACCACATGGTCTTTACACGCTATTACCTGTTCCTACTTCACCTTGGATTGATATATCTATGGATTTTGTGTTAGGTTTGCCTAGAACAAGGTATGGTAAGGATAGTATATTTGTTGTGGTAGATAGGTTCTCCAAGATGACTCGTTTTATTCCTTGTTTAAAGACTAATGATGCCTCACATGTTGCTAATCTTTTTGTAAAAGAGATTGCGAAATTGCATGGTATACCTAGAACTATTGTTAGTGATAGGGATGCAAAGTTTTTGAGTCACTTCTGGCGTGTATTTTGGGGGGAAGTTAGGCACTAAATTGTTGTTTTCCACTTCTTGTCACCCACAAACTGATGGACAAACTGAAGTAGTTAATAGAACCTTAGGAAACACGTTGAGGGCTGTTTTGAAAGGTAAATTAACTTTATGGGAAGATCACTTACCTATGATTGAATTTGCTTACAATAGAACAATCCATTCTTCTACAGGTATGTCTCCTTTTGAAGTTGTTTATGGCTTTAATCCCTCTACTCCACTTGATTTATTACCATTACCTACTAATGATATTGCTAGTCTTGATGGTAGGACGAAGGCTGAGATGATGAAAAAAATTCATGAGCAAACAAGGCTTGCAATTGAGAAGAAAAATGAGCAAACCGCCTTGAGAAAGAATAAGGGTCGAAAACAAGTTATTTTTAAACTTGGAGATTTAGTTTGGGTTCACTTTAGAAAGGAGAGATTTCCTTCCAAAAGGAAGTCAAAGTTGCATCCTAGAGGAGATGGCCCTTTCAAGTCCTTGAAAGGATTGGAAACAATGCTTACAAGTTGGACCTTCCTGGTGAGTTTCAAGTAAGTGCTACATTCAATGTTGCCGACTTATCTTTGTTTGACGTAGGATCGAATTCGGGGACGAATTCTTTTCAAGAAGAGGAGAATGATAGCATCACTGATAAGGATAGAGTTTTGGAAGCTCCAAGAAGGCCATTTACAAGATCTCAAGCTAAGGAATTGGAAACTAAGGTTGCTGGACTTCAATGGCAAATAAAGAAGCTTCTAACTATGGAGGAAGAGCTTATGCCCAAAGGAGAAGAGTTGTCGAAGTTTTACAACTATTTGGTTGCTCAAATTGAAGTCCAAGAGGAGGAAGATTTGGTTACCCAAATCTGCCCATGGAGTCACCAAATGGGCTCAAAATGAGCTTAAAAGAGTTCCAGAAAGAGGTGTTACAAGATCAGCCCAATTGGAGTCCAAACAAATGGCCCAAAACTAGTTGTTTTAAGGCCCAAATTTGCCCAAAGAGTCTTGGCCGCCCCTCACCTACCAAAGACTTTTCTTAGACTTTAGCAACCACCTACCTCATTGTAATAATTGTGTTTTCCACTACAACCACCCCATCTAGTTTTTAATGTTATTTTTATGCCTTTGTACTCTTATAAATAGGGTGTTCTTCTCCTTCATAAGACAGATTATTATTGATTGAGTGTATCATACTTTGAGAGTTCTTTTGAACCTTTGTTCTTGTGCTTTGAGATTTATCTTTCAACCTTTACTAGTTCATAGTTCAAGGTAGTAAGATTACTTCTCTTTTGTGATATTTTTGATTCCTTTGTGGTATTCTTAGAAGGCGATTAATACTAGTATTAATTGTTGTCTCAAGTTACTCGTAAAGTGGTCAAGATCCGAATCTATTGTTTTGATTTGCTTTTTAAGTAAAGGCATTTGATTTCTTTCATAAATCAAGACGTTGTTACTTTGATCTTGTCAAGGCTATAGAACTTGCGTTCTTGAAAGTTCTCGAAATTCTTTCCTTGAATCTTTCCCATATCCTTTATTTTCGTCTCTTTAATTCTAGTTGTTCTATTCCTGTTGTTATTGCTTCCGCATTTACTTCTCAAATTCTTACTCTAGTTTGGATTCCCAACCTAGTTGTTATCACAGGCTAGCTGGAAGATCGCACTTTTGTTTCCTAGATACATATTTAGGGTACAATCATATATCAATAGCCACCAAAGATAGAGAGAAAACATCCTTCACCTGTCTGTATGGCATCTTTGCCTTTCGGAGAATGCCCTTTGGGCTTTGTAATGCACCAACGACTTTTTAATGGTGCAAGCTAGCCATCTTCACAGAAATGGCGGAGGACATTATGGAGGTCTTTATGGATGATTTCTCCATGGTGGGAGATTCATTCGAAGACTGTCGTCACAACTTAAGCAGAGTGCTCAAAAGATGTGTGGAGACAGACTTGGTGCTATACTGGGAGAAGTGCCATTTTATGTTATAAGAAGGAATACATCGAGTGTCCAGAAAAGGTATTGAAGTTGACCATGCTAAGGTTAACGTGATTGAGAAGTTACCACCCCCACTTCAGTCAAGGTGGTGAGAAGTTTCCTTGGTCACTCCGGCTTCTACCGGCGTTTCACAAAAGACTTCTCCAAAATTGCTAAACCATTATGCAAACTCCTTGAAAAGGATTAGCCCTTTGTGTTTTCTAATGATTGCAGGTTGGCATTTGAGGAACTAAAGAAGAAGTTGATAACCGCACCCATCATTATTGCACCTGACTGGGAGCAACCATTTGAGCTCAAGTATGATGCAAGCGGCTACACTATAGATGTTGTATTGGGGCATAGAAAGGAAAGCTGATGCACCCGATTTACTATGCAAGTAGAACGCTAAGCGATGCACAACTCAACTACAATGTGACAGAGAAGAATACGTTGGTAGTTGTGTTGCTTTTGAAAAGTTCCGATCATATATGATTGGTTCCAAGGTAATTCTGTATACTATCCATGCAGCTCTCAGGTATCTCATTGAGAAAAATGAGTCTAAGTCGTGCCTGATTCGTTGGGTGCTGCTGTTGCAAGAATTCAACCTCGAAATTCGTGATCGTAAGAGCACTAAAAATCAAGTTACTGATCATCTATCATGACTTGAAGGAGCTGAAAAACCAGTCGAGGTCGAAGAGATTCTGGAAACCTTTCCATACGAGCAGCTCGCAGCCAGTCTTGAGGATGCGTCATGCTTTGTAGATTTTGCAAACTACATGGCTTGCGCTATTGTTCCCTATGACCTTTCACCTGTCCAAAAGAAAAAGTCCTTTCGTGATTGCCGTATGTATTATTGGGATGAACCTCATTTGTTTAGAATATGTGTTGATAACATTATCCGGAGGTGTGTACCCGAGATAAAACAACCTTCAATTTTGCAGGCTTGTCATGCATCAGCATACTGAGGACATTTTGAAGAGGTCAGAACAACTACGAAAGTATTGGAGGTCGGATTCTTTTGGCCAATTGTGTTTAGAGATGCACACCTCTGGTAAAGGGCTGTAATGAATGCAAAACGACAAGAAACATTTCTTGTCGCCATGAGATGCCAATGAAACCAATTCAAGAAGTAGAGGTATTTGATGTGTGGGGGTTGACTTCATGGGTCCCGTCATCAGCTCATTCAGCAATAAGTACATACTTGTGGCGGTGGATTATGTGTCTAAATGGGTAGAAGTTGCAGCTTTGCCCACCAATGATGCACGAGTGGTGGTCGGATTTATGAAAAAGTACATATTCACCCGGTTTGGGATACCAAGAGCGATTATCAGTGACAGAGGCACTCACTTCTGCAATAGAGCCTTCGAGAAATTACTTGCTAAGTATGATGTGCACCACAAGGTGGCTACTCCTTACTATCCGTAGACCAATGGGCAAGTTGAAGTGTCCAACGGGGAGATTAAGAGTATACTAACGAAGACTATGGATGCAACCCAAACTGATTGGGCAAAAAAGTTGGATGACACACTCTAAGCCTACAGAAATGCGTTCAAAACACCAATAGGTATGTCACCATACAAGTTGGTGTTTGGGAAAGCCTGTCACCTACTTGTGGAGCTAGAACACCGTGCTTGGTGGGCATTGAAACAATTGAACATGGATCTTGAAGCAGCCAGACAAAATTGACTGACGGAGGTACATGAGCTAGAAGAATTTCGGTATGAAGCCTTTGAAAGCACGAGGCTTTACAAGGAACGAATGAAGAAAATGCATGATAAGCACATTGTGGACAGAGACTTTAAACCCGGTGACATGGTACTATTGTATAATTTACGGTTGAGATTTTTTTTGGGTAAGTTGAAATCCCGATGGTCTGGGCCATTTAGAGTGGTGCATATGTTTGCAAGTGGAGCTATTGAGATTAAATCGGAAGACGGGACAAATAAATTCTCCGTCAATGGACAAAGGTTGAAACATTACCTTGGAATAGCTACAGGAAAAGTGGATACAATTGTGACCAATTTAAAAGAACCCTAATACGATAATGAGGAGTAAGAACTCAACTACTTGCATCGTGCCGCGAAGTTAAATCAGGAGCTGCGTGGGAGGCAACCCACAAATTTGTTATAACTGTATTGTATAACTTCATATAAAAAAAATAAAAATAAAAATAAAACAACTAGTAGGAAAACGCCGTGACCGCGGTCCCAGCGTAATCGCGGTCGGATTGCGGTCAAACAACCCCTTTGACCACTGCGACCCCAGCGTAACTGCGGTCCCAATGTAACTGCGGTAGGTCCGCGGTAAAATACCCCCTTTGAACCTTGTCGACTGCGGTTCCAGTGTAACCGCGGTAGGATCGTGGTCAAACACCTTCTCTGAACCTGATCCACCGCGATCCCAGCATAACCGTGATAGGACCGCGGCAGCCCAGGTCGGGCCCATGTCGAGTAAGTTTTTGCAATTTTTATTTTCTTTTATTTTTCTTTTTTCCCCTCCCCCATTCTTAATTAACCTTATTCCCCCTCATTCCCCACTCAAACATAAGAAAATCCCCACCCCTTATCTATTCTCTCTTCTCTCTCTATTTCCCTCTTCTTTATCTTCCTTACAACCCCAACCCTATATTCCCAATCTCCCCCAACTTATTTCTTCTTCAATTCACTCCTTTCATCTCCAAGGTAAGCTTTCTTCTCTTCTCTTCTCTTTTCTTCAAATAGCTAGTTTAAATTAGTTTTACTAACCCTATATTGTGTTGTAGTGTAAATATTTTATCTTTTCTTTGTTTTTCTCCATTATTTGCTTTTTTGGCCGTGATTAATGATTAGATGGTTGGGTTTTCATTGTTCTTAACCTGTGGGGTATTTGTAGTATATTTGGAGGCCTAACAAAAACATTTAGGGTGAAGCTTGGCGGAGGGGCCTATATGACTGAAAATTCGGTGTGTGTTGTAGATTTTGGAGCACTTTGTGCTAGTCTTAATTAATGGTGGTAGTAGTTGTTCATGTATTTCACTGGTGAAGGGTTGTGTGGGGTATTATTTTGAGAAATTGACAAATTGATCGTGGTGTGAGGTAGTAGTACAGGTTGGCCACTTGGGGCAACTTAGTAATTGGGTATTCTGGCATTATTTGGCCTATGAAAATTGTTTGGTGTCATCGGGTGTCGAAGTCTGAGTAACCATTCGAATGGCACATTTTAGGATGCATCTGATAGTTGCCCTTCCTTGTTTGCAGGTACTATGGCACGAAAAGGGCAAAGAGGCTCGACAAGCACTTCCCACGGGCCAACATATGATGAAGCTAGGTTCCAGTCTCAAGGGGCAGAGGATGCATTTCATGCTAAGGACACCAAAACCTTTGTCCCGAAGATTGCTGTTGATCGGGCTGCCCTCCATATGGAAAGCCCAGACATGTTTGAGGAAATTTGATAGAGAGAGATGGAACTTTTGTTTGATGAGCCTGAAATGGCAAATCCGATGATAGTCCGGGAGTTACAAACTGCCCGGAGCATTTGGGTCGGGAGGTGATTGTGAAAGGGAGGGTGGTGTATGCCTCAATTCATAAGATTTGCCAAGTTTTGTAGTTGCCCCAATTTAGTGGTGATATTGATCATTACCACGACGCCCAAGGGGTCTCTTAGGACACTATGATTGAAACAATATACGTAGATGGTCAACCAGCCTGGATACAGGAAAATATTACCCTCCACTCCAAGTCCTTCACACATGAGGCCAATTGCTGGTTCACCATCATTTGTAGCCGGTTCTTGCCCACAAGCAACATGAGCGATGTAAACCACCTACATGCTCTACCGGTGTGGTGCTTTGTCACCAAGCGAGACTTTGATACGGCGCGACTTATTGGTGATGAAATGATCCTTCGATCCTCGCTACAGTATAAGGGCTTTTACTTCCCCTCATTGGTGACGAGATTGTGTCTGCTAAAAGGTGTCCACACTAGTCCTACAGATGGAGCATTGCCCGCAAAAACACCATCCCGAACTTATAGGATCACAGTGGGCAGAGATGCACCCACGACCGTTGAGATTGATTATGAGGATGATGCCCCAACACCCATGGCACCCTATAGGAGACCCTATGACGGAGCTGGATCCTCTCGGCATCCCCACCCGGGGCAGTACTCTCTAGATCACAGTCCACCCGGCCTATATTGCATTCTATGAAGGAGAAGCTCGAGTACATTCGAACCTCGGTGGATGGCCTACATGTGTGGATGGATGCTATGTCTCAGCGATAGACCAGGTCTGAGAACCGCATGATGGTGTGGTTCCATGCCTTGGGGAGAGCTTGTCATGTAGACCCCAACACAGTTTCCAACTCCGGTTGATACTCAGGGAAGTCTTCTTACCCTGTTGCTCTTTATTTATGATATAACATGGGGACATGCCATTATTTTAAGTGTGGGATGGGAGACTCGCTTTTGTGTTATATTGTAGTGACATATACATTGAGCATATTGTAGTTATGTAGCTGTGTTGACTTGGCCCAACGATGGACACTTCTCGACATGTCTCTTAAGGGTCAAAGTCGAATTTAATAAATAAAAGGGGTAAGGGACTCTTCGTGAAGACATACCACTTGGACAGTACTCTTGAGGGAAATAGTCCACTTAAATTTTCTTTAGTTTTTTTTTCTATTTTTAGGTAGTGTAGTAATTCACCCTTAGTTTTTCTTTTGACCACGGTTCTTTTCCAAGAGCTTTTCTTGAACCGGGTTAGGTAAATTTTTCTTTAATATTTTTAGGACTCTGAAGACTCTCTTGGACTAGGATGGGTAAGGGCAGGAATGCACCCTGTAATGTACACACCTTCTAATAATTAAACGAACTTGAGAGTGCGACGTCTACGCTCGTTTATAGACTCATAAATTATGCCTTAATTGTGCACACCTTGTTTTGCTTGAACGCTCATGTGAGTGTGTAGACAAACTAATTCTAAATAAGTTACTTGCCAAGTGTGTGTAAGAAATTTTCTGTATTATGTGCTTGCATGCGATACTTAGAACTTGACCGGTGTGTTTGCAAAGCGAAATAGAAGTTGTTTGGTCTTACAGATGATTGAGACATTTCTTTGTTTAGCCGGTCTAATTATAAATCCACATGTACATATTACCATAGTTAACCCCTTTGAGCTTTAGCCTGATTCTTTGGTAACCTTGTAATAACTTATATCCATGTGTTGAATCGCTTGTTTGTTTGACCCTTTGCCTCCTAAAAGCATTTGAATTGTTAAAGATCATGTAAAAGTCAAAATGTGGGGTGATAAGGGAGTAGGATAAGGAAATCAGGAAAATACTTGAATATAAAAGAAGGACCTTGTAAATAGGTGGTCCTAAAAGAGTGAATAGCAAGAAAAAGCCAGTTGCACCTAGAAAAGTGGGGGTAGCTTATGAAACAAGTGTGGAAGAATGACTGGGCTGAACATGGAATTCGGAATAAAGGAAGAATGTTAAAAGGGCTTAGGGAGGTTAGTCACTATATCTAAATATATCCTACTCGTCCCTTAGCCGACATTACTACCAAATAAAGATCTCTTGATCTTAGACTAAAACAACCTGATTAGTAGAATATTACACTAAGGGTAAGCCTATGGTGTATCTGTATGGCATATGAATGTTCTTTGCTGAGAGTGAGTGAATTCTTTCCATCTATTATTCCTTGTGTTTGATTTTATATGTGTGGAACTTAACTTATAAATGTGATGTGAGGGCATGCGACTCAGGAAGAAAAAGTAAGTTTTTACCTCTGTTAGAGTAACTAGAGTAAGCACGTGTGTGGTATGACATTAGAGTCTGCATCCGAGGTGTGGCTGTTGCACTACTTAGGTTGTTCTTTCATAATGGCGGGTGTGACATAAAACTAGGTAATGCATCGAAGGATTAGGCCTAGAAGTGTGGTTCAACTTGCTCGAGGACGAGTAAAGCTTTAAGTGCCGGGTGTTGATAATAGGTGAATTGAACTATGAGTAAGCCTCAAAAGAACCACTTTCTTGTAGAGTTTATATGGTAAAAGTGATAACAAAATACTCTTATTCATGCTTTTCATGTTTTGCAGGTTACATACAATAGAAGAAGGCTATGGAGTATTTTTGGATCAATTATGGAGGAAAAAGAGGCCAATCACACAATGCCGCCAAATGCTCCATGTGAAATGCACAAACAAGAGATGGAGGTGAACTGCCGCAGTCCCGGCATAACCGCGGCCGGACCGCGGAGAGAAGCTATTTTAGATTCAGAGAGGTCATTTGGCTGTGGTCCTAGCATGACCGCGGTAGGACCGCGGCAGGCGGCGAAAAGCTGAGGGACTAAAGTGTAAATTCCAAAATTCTTAGCCCAAAACCCTATTTAAACACTAGAACTAGCCCAAGGGAGGCATGTAATATTTTAGAGAGTACTTTGGCAAGAAAAACAAGTGTGAGAGATCACCCAAAAAATCATTACTCTTATTCTTCTTTATTTTTTTTGCAATTTATGATTATGAATCTTTTAGTATTTTATTCCCCCATTGTTATGAGTAGCTAAAAACCTTAATCCAAGGTTTTGGTGGAACCCGTTAGGAATAACTTAGGTTATTTTATTAATATAATTGAATTTAGTTGTTAATCTCTAATTGTTCATCTATGCTTTGATTGTGGATTAGTTGAAAGGACCCTCAATTATCCGTTCCTATTTATTATGTATATTCTTGAGAATGAGCACGTATTTAGGTGATTGTATGAACAACATCACTCCCTCAGTATAGACGAAAGTCATAACCGATAGTTTAGGGGTTGGATTAGAGATAGCGAAACCCCAGGTGCAATCTAAGTGAACCGTATTGTGAAATTAGCTAGCGTAGCTAGAGAGAGTGCGTCTAGTAAATTATTATAATTACTTGAGAAATAATTATGATATATTGAGAGTTCATGATTGTTAGAGATAAGTAAGTCGTAGTTATAAGACATATACAACCAAGGAAATTACCAACGGGGGAAACCATTGCCTTAGACTTTATTTCTACTATTTACACATCAAGTTTAGTTAATTTTGAGTTATTAATTACTTTCAGTCTTTAGTTGTTAGAAAATCAACCACTGTGAATCAGAAAGTTTGGGAAAACAGATTGTGCGAATTTAGTGAATCTGACAGTAGTAATTGATAGGTTAATTCTCCGCGGTTCGACTCTGGGCGATAATACTCAGATTATATTTGCAACGCCCACGTAGTCTTTTGCAAGACTTAGTTGAGCGTGATCACCCATCGGGGTAGAGGCAAGGTTCTCGTACATACTACCCTCCCCAAACCCCACTTGTGGATTATATGGGTCGTTGTGAGGGGCAGAATTACCCTTGTCCGAGGGGTGTCAATTGACATCTCTTCGCTGGAAAATAATACTGTATAGATAGGTATTTAAAAAAAATGAATATATAAATGGGTTGACAACCCTTGACATAAGACAAGCTCCCATTGTAATGGTCAAGGGGTGTCAAAAGTGATGAAAAGTTGCAAGTTTCATTCTCTATTGCATCATTATTTCCATTTTCATTTGCTTCTTATTTAGATTTTGACACCCCTTTATATAAATCCTGACTCCGCCACTGATCATTATTGTTATTTTGTTGTTTGTTGTATATAGCCAAAGTATTGAAAATTCCCATGTTTGGAAAAGAACATTGGAGTGTTAGCGCGACAGTTAGTGGGCGTTTGGACATACGAATTGTAAAATTCAAAAAAAAATAGTGAATGTTATTTTTTCAAATAAGAATGATATTTGAAAATTAAAGTTATATTTGAACATGAATATAATTTTGAATTGCCTTTCAATTTTTGTGCAAATATTTGAAAATTTCCAAAATTCATCTTCTAAGTAAAAGCCAAATGCTGTTTTGAAAAAAAAAATTAGTAAAAAATTATTATGTCCAAACTGGCTCTTAATTTCGTGATATAACAGTTCGATTGTAACATAGTTTTGGTATTACTTCTATTAACCTTTTTATTAAAGGCACTTTGATAAATATAGGATACCGGAGTTCCTTTTTTGTGGGAATTCTTTTATTACAAAGTGTTTAAACAAATAACTATGAGAACAATTAAATAGAGTACCAAAGGAAAGAACTTTTCACATGTACGAAGAAAATTACTGATCCTGTGACAATTTTCCATGGAAGACCTAACTTTTTGCTCTAATTTATTTGGAAACAAATGCAAATTGAAAACCTTCATAGAGACACACAGTTAGGCATTAGCATTGACCTCAAATATATTAGTCAAATAGGTTGTATGGTTCTAATTCCACTGTTTACGAGCCATCGGTCAGTCAGTAATAAGCACAAGAAAACCCAGTCGTTCTGATACCTAATGCAGTATCCAAAACTTCTGAAAAAACTGATGGAAATTTTAATCAACCACCCCTCCTCTCCCACAGATGATATTTTTTTAAGGAACAGATAGAGAAGTCCTTTATAGAACATTTGCACATCCACCATTTTGATGGGTAGAGAATTAGTTTAGTCTTCATTTTTCACTTTTTGGTCGTCCTCGTCTCTGTAAATCCCCTCTCCTTTACCAATTTATAACATGTACACCTTAGTAAGCTGGCTCTGCCGGAAGCTGGAGCAGCTCACGTATCCCTTCATGAACCTGCATTCAAGTTTTTTCACAAAATATGCACCAGTTAGTGTAATTTCATCAGGAACATAAAAGAAAGCTCCGGCTTATCTCTCACAACTTGATATTATGTGCGTCCTTGAGAGCTCCGAAGCACATGTTTATTAGGAAGAAGGAAAGGAGAAAAATTAACCCACATACCATTTTGATCTGGGCCTTAATTGATGCAATTAGACGTGTATATTCCTCTATTTGCCTGCACATTTAATTGCAAAAAAATTAACATTCAGTGTAAGGCAAGAAACTTGACTTAAAATATTGCTCGCCAGAGTATTTCCGCTTGAACATGGAAAAATGAAGTCATAAAACATGCCAGAGAAGGTTATTCTCTTCCTTGAGTGTGAAAAGCTCAAACACATAAGTCCTCCCCTCACCTCACCTCGACCCCAAAACAAACCAACAAGAGTTGAACCAGCTGGCTCCAATACCAAGGGGCTCAAAAGGAAAATGGAGAGGATATAGGAAAAGAAAAACAAACATCTGACCTGATTAGACACCTGTTATTTTTGAATGCAACAGTAAGAATTACACACTGAAATTTACAACCTAAAATTCGGTATTCTTATCTTTTTCATCCATAGCAGTCTGGTTAAAGCTTAGACGAGTTTGAAAACAAAAACATAGATTGAACAAAATGAATTGCAGCTAGTTGGAATGATACACAAACTACACCTCAGCCCCAAACAAGTAGGAATTGGCCATATAAAATATCACGAATCATGATTCTCTATTTAAACTCATCTCAAGCCAATATTATACAAAATAAAAATAAAAGGCTGAATACATATGCAGCCCCTTAAACTTGGCAGAAAATTTCACTTAGACACTTTAACTAAATGTGTGACCTATTGAACACTTGAACTAATCTAAAAATGTGTCAATTGAACATAATGTGCACAGTGAGTGTTTTTCACCTCCTTTGACAGAGTGAGTATGCTTCATATTTTCCTGAATTCACTTTTTTAGCCAGAGATGTTCTAGGCTTTCCTCTCTCCCTACATTCATTCTGTTTCCCTAATTCATTCTTTGGCCAGAAAATCCAACATCAACGAAAGCTATTTTTTCCAGTAATATAACTCGCTTTTCCAACCGCTAAATCACTTGGAAAATCTATAAAAATCTCACCACCAAACCATAACGAGTGCATAAGTGAATTATGGATGATTTTAAATTCTAAAGAAGAAGAATCCGTTTCAAAAAAAAAAAAATCTAAAGAAGAAAAAGAGAAAGTTGAATGTTGAATTTTCCTTTAAAATTCTCTGTACAATTCATTTTCAGCCCACGTATCTTGTAACTTTGCAGTATCTCAAAACTTGTCTTCCCTGTGACTCTCACCTAGAAACCTCTCTAGGTTGAAAGTCATGAAGATCCCCACTTCATGAATTATAGAACCTTAAATACGGACACAAAAGAGAGAGAAAACCAGAGAAGACTAAAACAAAAATAGCACGAAGGGAACATGGAGAGAAGATGCAAGTAACAGTCGTCACAGTCAGAGAAATGGTGGAAGAAACCGTCTCCTTCGTTGTAACGCCAGTTGCGGACAAAACTGAAACAGAATGTCAAACTTTAGCTCAAACTCAACCCAGTGCTGGCATTCTTTCTTCTAGCTCAAACCTCGGAGTGTTATTTTGATTATTCATAAAAGGGCGTCTGTCAAAGCTGAAGAAAAAAGTCCTCATTGGAGGATAACAACAACAACAACAACAACAAAAAACCCAGTGTAATCAAACAAGTGTGGTCTGGGAAGGGTAGTGTGTACACAGACCTTACCCCTACCTTATGAAGATAAAGAAGCTATTTACCGTAGACCCTTGGCCGAGGATAGTGATTTCTGTATACTTGTTTTAGGACAGGCGCCAATTTCCAGTTGTTTTGATTTGCCGCCAATCGTGATTTCAATTGTATTTATTAACGCAAAGACAGTTTTTTGTGCATTTTGTGCTCTTGCCGGAGTAGGAGACCAACCCCAGTCATTGGACTTTAATTTTTCCTTGTTGCTGATGTGTCTTCTTTTTATTAGTCACTTTTCCATGACAACTGCTGTGAATCTCACGCATTCTGATGTTTTGGCTGAGCTGAAAAAGGTGTTCAATTGACATATTTTTAGCTTAGTTCAAGTGTTCAATAGGTTACACCTTAAGTTAAAGTGTCTATGTGGAATCAACTGACAAGTTTAGGGAGCCGCATATAGCCAAAATAAAAAGTACCAAAAGTTCTCTATATTTCTGCTGGCATATAGATCTCTGACAAGGCTAAAGGAGACCTAGGAAGCATAGGATCTAAAATAAACATACTAACATGAATATCTCCCAACTAATTGGCATCGCCTATATAGATCTTTTTCTTCATTGTGTCCTATCTTTCACTAAGTCTGCATGTATTTCAAGAGACAGTAAGTCTTCCGAGACAACTTCCATGTGATTTGAGGCTTATCTCGTCCCAATTTAACACCTTCACTCAACATTATTTCACACCTATGAACCGGTGCTCTTAAGGAGCTTGGGCTACTCAACTGATAGGACTAGGGGCTTGCAACGCAGGACATGGCCGAACCATCTCAAGTGAACTTCTTTTATTTTATCCTTGATATGTGCTATTAGTTGAATTATGCTGTCAGTAAACTTTAAAGTTGGTTATTCATGAAATGTAGCTTTAACTGTACTGTACAAATCTCAGAATTCTGCAAACTTCCCCATCTCCATTTATTCAAGTGACTCACTTACCAGTAATTGGTTTTAGGAAAGAGATCCAACCTCTTTCTTATCTGTAAAAAAGAGATCCTCACTATACATCATAAGGAGAAACTCCATGAGGGGTTTGATCTATTATTAAGATGACCAATTCATTGAATTCTTGTATTTTATCATCATCAATTCTTCTCCAAATCTTAAGAAGAGAAGACGGATTTATCATGTGACCAACTTATACTTTACACAATCATCTAGATTTTGAAAGAAACTGTAACTGAATTTATGCCCTCAAACTAAAATAAAACACTAACGGTGGAATCACAAGTTAGAAGTACCTGGCTAATTTCTCCTCCCTTGCTGATATATACTTTAGAGCTTCCGACCAAGTGAACTCTACATGAAATCCAAGTCCGACGTCGACAAATATGTGTGTTGTATCTGGCCTGTCGAGCATGTTCAAATGATAGCAGACATCACTTGCTTTTGATTTATTTTTCTCAGAAAATTGCTTCCAACATTAAAATAAAGCTAACAAAGACTTACACATCAGCTTGCATATATACTTCAGAGCCAAGATTAACCAGCGTCCTCATACTAGTTACACTGTTTTTCTCCAAATTCTCTATATTGCTTCTCAAATCTGAGCTAAAAGAAGGTAGTTAAGAAAAATGCACAGACCTCATTCCAACGTCAAAGTTCAGATAAACAATTAACAATTTAACCCATATAGCTGCAAGTAAATACATCAAGAAGTCCGAACGACTGAAATAATGATCCAACTAAATTTCCATTACTGTGTTATATAACAATATAATAACAAGGGAAGGATACAAAATCTTTTGCTGCTCAAAGACCTTGTCCCTGCAGCCAACAAGTGAAAGGAAACAAAATAAACCAAGTTATGCCATCGTAAGATTATTTGCATGAAAGAAAATAAGATTCCCTGGATATTTCCTCAAGTAACATGTATTTCCTAAATCTGCCAGCAAGAACTAGCCAAATTCGTATGATGAAGACTCAAGGGCCTCAAGCTCCTGGTTACGATAATTAAACTTAAATATCCTATAGATCTTTATCATATGCAGGTAACTTTAGTATTTTGGATATAAACCATTCCATTACTTTCTATACAACAGTTTGGACATCACTGTTCCCCATAAGGGGTAATTTGTCTACTGATCAATTTGCTAATTGCAGAGTTTATTCCAACACATTGCCTTCATACATTAAGATGCTAAAACATTTTAACACAACATTGCGGGATTAAACCTCAAATTGATGAACAAAATTTAACCATGACTAGAATAACACCTAGTTTTTCCTCGTTCTACTGCACAATTTGACCATTAATTTGGAAAATAAGTTTTTACAAAAGCACCCATAATTTATACTATGATTGATGGAGGAGCAAGCTAAATAAGTTTTAAGGAAATCACCATAATAGGAATCCACTAGAATATGCTTTAAATATAGATCATCAAAGATCGTTTTCTGTTAATATAAAAAGTGAAATGTTCAGCCGGAAAACTTCTTTGTCATTCAAGGATAGGGATCGAATAGAATGCAATAAATGGTGTGAAAGGAAGTAATTAGAGATATATGACACAGAAAATGATTTCAGGAAAACCGAGGAAACTAGAATGAGATGTTTGTTATAACCGTTCAGCAATTGCATGAACAAGATCTGGTTTCAGACGGCGATCAACAAACTCCTCAAATCTCCTTACTTTCTCATGTTTAATAGTGTCCATTGCAATCCTGATACAAGATAAAATTGTGCAAGAAAAAACTTAAGCATCGCATCAAAGATAGAGCAGAACAAATTAAGAAATAAGACTCACACATCCGGAGACAGTGAAATAGTGACAGTCAGAACCCTAATTTTCACTCATTAGAGTCTAAAATGGAGGGTATTTCTCTTCCCTCCTTCCTTCAACCATTCCTCTGTTTTCTTTTTCTTCTTTTCTTTTTAATGGCAGGTGGTGTCTGGACCAGTTTACGGCTCCTTGATTATTGGTATCTATTTACTTCCCACCAACAGGTACCGGGAAACTATGCCACTAAAGCTTATAACCTTAGGTAGATGGAAAGAAATCCACCTATTGTTCATTTTGCATCTGCTGGTGTCACACCTCCTTTTTCCTACACCTCCGGAAGAGTATAAAAGGAGTTTTTCCAATTAAAGGACAATCGAAACGGAATTTATTTAATTAAAGATTCAGAGTCGTCACTTGGGAGATTTATGGTGTCCCAAGTCACCAGTTTCAAATCCCGAATCGAGGAAAGGGTTGACTTTGCATTACAGTCCGTGAATCAGAAATCCGGGTAAGGAACTCTGTTAACCCGAGAGAAGGTGTTAGGCATTCCCGAGTTCTGTGGTTCTAGCATGGTCGCTCAACTGTTATATTCGGCTTAATTATCCGATTTTAAGAAAATTTTGAACCTATGTGCATTTTTACTTTTAACCGCTTTTATTCATTTTTTAAACAAGATTTAACGTCGTCTAGAACATGTCTTTGGATCGCGTCACATGAAATGCACCTGCAATCCGAAACACATTTTATTCAACGTTATAAGGATTTGGATTTGGGTCACATGAAATGCACACCCGAGTTTAGGAAGGTAATATTATTAAAGTACGCGCCTAAAGCAACTGCACGTTTTTAGCTTTGCGAGGGCCATGGAAAATTCGCTAAATAGCACACCTCGAATTCTAAGGATTTGAACAAAAACTAATTAAAACGAGGGCCACGCAATTGAGATTTTATTTGGCGTGGCGCACCTCAATTCCATTTTTAAAGGATATTCAAACTAAAGTCCGGGGAGCCATAGACTACACCTTAACTCAACACCAACGAATCAAGTGCTCAAAACCATACCAATCAAACTTTAAATCCACACTGAATGTCGACAACATTAAAATACGCCTCAATATTACAAAATAATAGCCACTACATGAAAGCAAATCAAGCAAACGAAAGCAACGATTATAGGCTTTATTCTTTTTCTGACAAATGAGTGAATAGCAATCACATGTAATCAGGCACACAATTAGCTCATTCATTCTAACTCGAGTACTCAACTTTGCATACAATTTAGCATAGATTGAACAACGATCAACATAAACTCAAAGTTAGAATTCAATCACAGTACCTTCACAGTGAGAAATCAACACGAATTAAGCTTCAAAACACCACATATTACGCAAAAATCAAACTAAAAGAATCCATGTTGATTGAATTTCATCTCAATTTCATAAAAAATCCACTATTAAAAGCGTTTCAATAACAACAAGACCAGCAAGAATCGAGCCACAATCAGAACAGAAGCAATTCGTAGAACATGAACAACAACAGTAAACTCCGTAAGGGAAAATTCGTTCACATATGGCTGAACATGAATCAGCTACTTTAACAAAACAAAGGCAGTAAATAAACAAACCATAATTGAAACAATAATAAACAAACAGAGGTAGTAATCACCAAGCCATAACTAAAAAGACATCAAACACCACCAAACGAGAATCACGATTGCCATAATTGAAACCAAGGAGAATCAAGACTTCCAATTTCCATTTTTCCACATACAACGAGTTCAAACTTTGAAGTTTCACAACATACCTAGGTATAGGCAAAATAAGCCGAGGGCGACGAACAAAGGTCTGAAGTAGAAGGTGCGACGGAGAACGAACAAGACAACAACATTCGAAACCGGAACCGTGAACATCAACTTCTGAATCGCATTCGAAAACACTCCAGACAGCGGTGATTTTAATAACCTCAGCTTGACTCCATAATTTAAACCTTTCTCGTTCTCCTCACTGTTTTTGGAATTCTTGCTCTGTTTTTCGGCTCTGTGCGTGTGAGTGGTGAAGGCTGTGTGTTGGAATCGAGTAAAGGAGCTGGGGTCGGTGGTTTTTGGTCGATGACTGTTTGGTTTAAGGTGTTCTCTAAGGTTCATCAAGTTGAGAGATGGAGAAGAGGCAACAGCCACTGCTACTCCTTTTATTTATGTCTGTGCCTTTTATTTTTGAGTCTCAAGAAGAAGAAGCTGCAGGCTGTGATGAAAACGATGAGGTCCAGGGTGGGGTGGGGTCTTTTTTCCCTGTTGCGTCTGTGTCCTTCAGATTTTTTGGGCGTATTTTGTTGTGTCCCCTTAGCTGATAGGTGTTAGTCCTAATTGACTCATTTCAAAATAAGATAAAACACTACACAATGCAAAATCTAACATGAAAGTATTATATATTTTTTGTATTTTCAAAATTATGTAAAAGATAAAAATAAGGTACTATTTTTGTATAATTCTTATTTAAATTTATGAAAGATACGTAAACTAAAATATTTTTAGTAATTTTCCATTTTTTACGACGAAAACAAAGAAAAGAAGTCAAAAATGGCTGAAATAGTTAGGCCTACATTAAATATTTACATGAGACGTTATGGTTCTCCAATGTTTATTTTCTTTCTTCCACTTCTTTAATTTTTTTCCAATATATGTTGAGGCCACCTCGATTACTCCATTGCCAATTGCTAAGCTACATCCATGGGTGCTTCTCTCTTTTCTCTCCTTTTTCCTAAATTTGTTAGTTTATAAAATGTTTTCAAATCATGGAAACATATCAGTATAATCCCACAGGTGGGGTTGGGAAGGGTAATATGTACGCAGACCTTACCCCTACCCCGAGGGATAGAAAGGCTGTTTCCAGAAGACTTTCGGCTCAAAAGAACAACAAAAGACAATATATTAGTACTACCAATAGGCTTTTAATAAAATAACATAAAATACATAACATAAATTAACAAAATAACAGCAATATAAAAAATATAGAAAATACGAAAAAGATGGAAGATATACTAATAACCAACAGATAAGGCCCTACATTAGTAGTAGCATCCTAAGACTAACTCCTAATTGGCTAGTCTCACTCTAGTGCGCTGTAGAAATATTTACAACTTACTCCTAACCTACAACCTTAATGCTCGACCTCCACAATTCCCTGTCAAGGGCTATGTCCTCAGTAATCCTAAGTTGTGCCATATCCTGCCTGATTACCTCTCCCCAATACTTCTTAGGTCTCCCTCTATCTCTCCTCGTGTCTACCACAGCCAGTCGCTCACACCTCCTCACCGGTGCATCAACGCTCCTCCTCTGAATGTGCCTGGACCATCTGATTCTTGCTTCCCGCATCTTGTGCTCTATGGGGGCCACCCCCAACTTCTCTCGAATATCCTCATTTTTAATCTTATCCATCCTTGTATGCCCACACATCCACCTCACATCCTCATCTCTACTACTTGCATCTTTTCGATGTGTGAGTTTTTAACCGGCCAACACTCCGTCCCATACAACATTGCAGGTATAACTACTGCTGTATAAAACTTCCCTTTTAGCAACGGTGGCACTTTCTTGTCACACAAGACTCCCGTCGCTAGCCTCCACTTCATCCATCCCACCCCTATACGGTGTGTGACATCCTCGTCGATCTCCTTAGTCCCTTGAATAACTGACCCAAGGTACTTGAAACTACCCCTCTTAAGGATGGCTTGAGAGTCAAGCCTCACATCCACTCCTGCTTTCGTCGGCTCGATCCCAAATTTGCACTCGAGGTATTCCGTCTTCGTCCCGCTCAACCTGAAACCTTTAGACTCAAGGGCATGTCTCCAAACCTCTAGCCTCTCGTTGACGCCGCATCGTGTCTCGTCAATTAGGACTATGTCATCAGCAAATAGCATGCACCATGGCACCTGAGTTATGGCATCCATCACCGGGTCAAATAGGAAAATGTTCATAGTCGCTTCCTACTGTCCTAACCCGGGTCATAGCTCCATCATACATGTCTTTAATCACCCTAATATAGTCTACCGGACCCCTTTCACCTCTAAGCATCTCCATAAGACCTCCCAAACAACCCTGTCGTACACTCTTTCGAGATCGATAAACACCAAAACATAAAAAATTGTATTTTTTTGGCTTCTCACTCGTTCAAAAGCCCTCCCTTCCATTCAGAGAACGAAACATAGCTACAACAACAACCAAAAAAAAATAGGAAATATAAATAAAAAAAGAAGCAGAAATTAAGTCGAATTTACCAGAAATGAGGCAACTGTATTTAAGTCAGCCAGAGAAATTGAGGCAACTATTTGATATTCAACAAGGGTTTCTGTGGAATGAATGAAGTCGGTTGCTTCAGAGACCGATGCCGACGAGAAGAGAGGTTTGGACATTCACTCGTCGCCTTCACAATTTATACTCCTCTTGTGTTTAGGCTACTGCTTCCTGGGCTAAAGTAGTGTTTTTATTTTATTTATTAAAAAAAAACGAATGAGTTTTTTTTTTATTAACTTTGTAGGCGTTTGGATACGAAAAAATATAATTTAAAATAAAAATAAAAATTGGAGAGTTAAGTTGAAAAAAGTTAGAAATTCAAATTGTATTTGAATATACATTTTACTTGAAAATTTATTATAGTTTTTGAAGAAAAATGAATTTTTACATGAAAAAAGCCACTTTTTCAAATTTCCAAACTCATCTTGGGAAAATCATTTCAATGTATAACCAATTGTTTGGAAAAAAAATCAAAAGAAAGAAATTCTTTTGATGGCAAACGGGTCTTAGGTTTGATAGGACAATAAATTTTATTTTCTTAAGATAATATCATATTAAACACACTTTTTTTTGTTTTATCCTTTGTGATATGATTTGGGATTACTCTAATGGTATGTTTTGCCAAACTTATTTTTGGCGAAAAATATTATTTTTTTTTGCCAAGAGTATTCTTTGCCAAAAATTGAAGTGTTTGGCCTAGCTTGAAGGAAAAAAGTGCTTTTGAGGAAAAGCACAAGCAAAAAAAAAAAAAATAGCTTCTCTCCAAAAAATACTATTTTGAGAAGCACTTTTGAGAAAAATGCACTTAGAATCAGTTTTTTAAAACTTGGCCAAATATTAATTGCTGTTCAGAAGTGCTTTTCAAATTAATTAGTCAAGCACAAACTTATCTCACCAAAAGTACATTTGAGAAAAAAACACTTTTGAAAAAAAAATTCTCAAAATAAGCTGATTTTTACAGTTTAGCCAAACGGACTATAAGTAGGTGTTATTGGGGATTGCTTCCAAGCCAAATGACGCGCTACTAGTTCCACACAAGCGGACTAATTGAAAATAAATTGATTAATGGGGCTAATTAGATAAAATAACAATACATGAATTGAAGAACATAAAATATCTCGATCCCTATATGAAGCCAACATGTCCAAAAACGATCCGAAAAAAGAAGAAGCAAAGATTAAAGAAGAAAAAAAATTACCAATACAACTTAAAGATCTCAGAGTCAAACAAATATTTTGCCTAATTTCACCATAATATTTGTGAACTCACACAATGTAAAAACTCTACCTACGGATAAGTCTTTTATTAAAAAATTTATTTTAATCAAGAGAGAAAAAAATAAAAATAAGGAAAGAGAAATAGTAAAAGTAAGGAAAGGAAAGGAAAGAAAACTCATATTTTGCAAGGATTTTTTTTTAATACAAAACATCTATTTTTTGTTGTTGAAGGAAACAAGAAATTGGATTGAGATATTTTTGTTATCCTAGCTACAAACTCTGTTGTGCTAGTTGGGTTATTCATGATCGTATCACTTTATTTGTCAGAAAATTCACATATTTATTTGCGTGAAGTCTAGTTAATAGTAATAGTGTCGTTCACTTCGTATCAATTAATGCTATAGTCCATTATATTTTTAAAATTTTATGTCTAATATCTTAAAAAATCTTAATTTACACATAAAATATATGAAATTAAACGTAATAGATCATTGCAATATTATTTTTTTATCAAATTATAAGTGGCTATGAGCGTGTTTGGATTGACTTAAAAGTCGTCAAACAAGCTTCAAAGCCCATTTTGGTTAGTTTGAGTGTTTGACAAACTTAAAATATATATTGAATTATTTTCTCATTCACTTCCTTCAAGTATTTATAGTTTTTAATTAGGGATGACTCCAAAAAATATAAATTCTGAAAAAAATTACATATTGCCGATTTGATTCTATTTTAACTGACGTTATCTTTTGCAGTTAATATATAAATCAAATTAAATATTATTGTATTTGAAGTTTTAACACCAAAAAACACTCAACAAATACATTGAATATTACTTACTCCATTAATATAATTAATTAGTTGATAAGTTACGGGAGAAGCATATACTGGAGGCTGGAGCGGCTTATTTTTTTCCGACAGTAAAATATTTTTGAACTAATCGTATATAATTTGGGTTTAGGGTTTAAGAGTAAGCATAACTCGCTTTTGCTACACTATCACTTGAACGAACACAACAGTCGAAGGAAACTTCCTAAAATCAAATCAAATGCGTGTCTGAAATTTTTTCCATGTGGGTTTCAACAATAAGGTCAGCTTCTTATAGATACCTTTTCAAGAACAGCTATCAATTTATTCAACTTAAATCAGTTTCTTCAGTAGCTCAATTAAGCCCATATTTTTCAGATTCTAGTTCTGATGAACAAAATGGAAATACCCAAATGAAAAATAGTACTAACAATATTGTTGAGGTAAATTCATATTGGGTCACTGAAATGCTCAACAGTTTAAAGGAAGAGCCGGAAAATGCTTTATTATTTTTTCGTCAATTAAAAGAAAGTGGGTTTAAACATGATGTACAGACTTATATGGCTATGGTTAGGACATTTTGTTATTGGGGTATGGATATGAAATTGGATTCTTTGTTTTTGGAGGTTATAAATTGTGGAAAAAAGGATTTGGGGTTTGAGGCTTCTGATTTGTTTGAGGAATTGGTGGAGGGGTTAAATGCCGAGGGCCCGAATTCGTTGGTTCGGGCTTTAGATGCATTGCTTAAGGCTTATGCGAGTTTAAGGATGTTTGATGAAGCTATTGATGTGTTGTTCAAGACGAAGAGGTGTGGTTTTGGGCTGAGTGTGTTGTCGTGTAATTATCTCATGAATCGCCTTGTTGAGTGCGGGAAAGTAGATATGGCCGTGGCAGTTTATAAACAGTTGAAAAGGATTGCGGTGAAACCCAATGTGTATACATATGGAATTGTGATCAAGGCATTGTGTAGAAAAGGTAATTTGGAAGAAGCGGTTACTGTATTTGAGGAGATGGAGAAAGCTGGTGAAACTCCTAATGAGTTTACTTATTCCACTTATATTGGAGGGCTTTGCTCGTATGGTAGATCAGACTTGGCTTATGATGTATTGCGGGCATTGAAAGAGGCGAATGTACCTCTTAACGTCTATGCGTATACTGCTGTAATTCGTGGGTTTGTTAATGAGAAGAGGTTGCAAGAAGCAGAAATTGTGCTTCTTGACATGGAGGAGCAAGAGCTGATCCCTGATGCCTTTTCTTATGGGGCTATAATTCATGGTTACTGCGATACCGGGAATATTACTAAAGCTCTGGATTTCCATGACAAGATGGAAGCAAGGGGTATCAAAAGTAATTGTGTGATTGTCAGCTCAATTCTTCAGTGCTTGTGCAAAAATGGCAAGGCATGTTATGTTGTTGATCAGTTCAAAAGTTTTATGAAGCAGGGCATTTTTCTTGATGAGGTGGCTTATAATGTCGTAATTGACGCCCTGTGCAAACTCGGTAGGTTCGAAGAGGCGGTGGAGTTACTTAATGAGATGAAGGGTAAGAAGATGACACTTGACATTGTTCATTACACTACTTTTATAAATGGGTATTGCCTCCATGGGAAAATACTAGATGCGTTGGAGTTATTTGAAGAAATGAAAGAGAAAGGCTTGAAACCTGACGTTATTACTTATAATGTGCTTGCTGGTGGATTTTCTAGAAATGGCCTTGTTAAAGAGGCACTTCACCTTTTGGACCATATGAAGGGACAAGGCTTGACGCCAACGACTGTCACACATAATGTGATTATTGAGGGCTTATATGTTGGAGGTTATGCAGAGGAGGCTGAAGCATTTTTCAGTAGTTTGGAGTATAAATCTGTAGAAAATTATGCTGCCATGGTGAATGGATATTGTGAATTAGGCAACACTAAAGATGCCTATGAACTTTTTGTTAGGCTATCAAGACAAGGCATTTTAATTAGAAGGAACTCTCGTTTGAAGCTTCTGAGTAGCCTCTGTCTGGAAGGTGAATATGGGAAAGCCATAAAGTTGTTCGAGATAGTGTTGACTTTAGCTGATGACACTTGTAAAATAATGTACAGCAAACTAATTGCTTGTTTATCTAGTGCTGGAGATATGAAAAGGGCCAGGTGGGTGTTCGATAATATGGTTTGGAGAGGATTAACGCCTGACGTGGTTATTTATACTATGATGTTAAATGGTTATTGCAAGGTGAATCACTTGCAGGAAGCTGTTAATCTTTTTGATGATATGAAGGAAAGGGGCATTTCTCCTGATGTGATCACTTACACAGTTATGCTTGATGGTCACTCTAAGAATCTAAAAAGAGATCGATCATCATCAGATACAAGGAGGAACGGCAGAGAAAGAAAGGATACATGGTGGAATAATGGGAAAAAGATAGACCCTTCAACTTTTTGGAGTGAAATGAAGGAGATGGAATTAAAAGCTGATGTTATTTGCTACACTGTTTTGATTGACAGTCACTGTAAATCAGATAACATTGATGATGCTATTCGCCTTTTCACTGAAATGATTGATCGAGGTTTAGAACCTGATAGTGTTACATACACAGCTCTGATATGTGGCTATTGTAAGCAAGGACATGTTGAGATGGCTAAAGACCTTGTGAATGAGATGTGGAGTAAGGGAATACAACCAGATAGCCATACAATCTCAGCATTACATCATGGCATCATAAAGGCCAAAAAGGTGCACCTTAGGCATAACAATAACTCGGGAAAAACAGAGGTACTTTCAACACCTTACGTTTCCGGTAGTTTATTTTTGAATTTCTACATGCATATTAGTTATTTGGTCTGAATTTCTCATGCATTTTTGGTATTTGATCCTTGCTGCACCAGCTTTGAAGATTCTTTTCCATGTGTACATTTTGCATCTCCTCATTTTTATTTTATGCAGGTGATTCGATCCTCATAGATGAGTGACATTTATTGGAGCTCTATTGCACTGCGTAAGTTGTCTATTATGGAAATGCCGAGCTCCATGCAAGGATTATCGGGAAAATGCACAAGTAACTACAATGGGGATTGGGGTGCCAAGCATCAGACCAACATGAAACATTCTGGTCAATCTGTACCTGTTGGTGGTCTTGCCTATAATATTGATGCACCATGAAGGTAACCAGTGTCTCTGTTCCACTATATTATGGTTGCCTTACGTTCGTGCAATTCTCATTATTGACCTCCAGCAAAGTCAATTCTTCATCAAATGCTTGCTTACACTTGCTCTTCCTAACTGCAGCCTGGCGGATACAATAGCACATACTTTCAATGCTATATTGTAATCACTGCTGTCAGCTTGTGCTTTGTTCTTGAAAACTTGGATCATCCTATGTTGTAGCTAAGCCGTTAAAGGTATGATCTTCATTCGATTTCATGTCTTTATAATTTATATAGACATGTTTTGTTGGTTAATACGATCCTGAGGTTGAGAGCTAAAGTCTCAAGTTTCGTTGGTTAATATAACCACAATCCTGAGGTTGAGAGCTAAAGTCTCTCTCACCCCGCACACCATTTCACTTGTCAAAAGAAAGATAAAAAAAACTTCTGTCGCCGTTATATCTGTCCGTGTGTACTACTATCAGGTGTTAAATTTAGTTAAGAAAAACATGTGTAACAAGTTGAGTGGATATAGATGCAAGTCGACTTTGAAAAGAACTACTTAACTTCTATGTTTGAACATGTTTATGTCGATGGAAAGTTATAGGTTGACTGCTTATGCATAGAACTGCAGAAAGTTGGGTTTGATTTTTACTTATCCAACAGCAAAAAAATAAAAGCAGTAAGTACAAAAAATTAAATTTTGAGTTTGACTTGTTTTACTGTCTGAATTTTCTGATTTTACTATCTTGTTATGGAACTGCAACCTGCATAAGTATTGTAGTTGATAAACTGAACAAGAACTTGTCTCCCATGCTTTTCTTGGTTTGTACCCTTTTTCATGATAGGAATGGTGATGGCTCGGTATGAGAAATCAAACATGTACAAAGAGTTAAACCTCTAGATATGGACAGCTGCAGCCTTTGGTGGAGAGCGCGTGGCGTCCAGACTGTGTTGGGTGATAGGAGCAGTTGGTTCAGGGACTGGAATTTCTTGGCAGTCGCCATCATATATCAGTATTTTGACACATACAAGAAGGTAAAAGCCAGTGAACTTAGTTTGTTTAGTCTCTCAGCGCCATAGAACAGTTAACTCTTGGTATCATGCAAGCTGCAACATATAATTAGCTATTCCTTCTCTGTCTTTGAAGGTTTCAGATCAAAGATCAATAATTGGACAGCCTTGCAACAACGAGAAAGCTAGCTGAAAAAGATGCTGTAACTGAGGCTCTGGAAGGGCGCCGTTCTTTGTGTCGTTTTTGCATATATTGTAAAAGAAAAAGTTTCATGTTATAACCATGTTGTATAGAAACCTCTTTTGATTATAATTATCCATTTTGATTTCAATACGGAGCACTGTGTTTATTATCACCACCACAATTGAAAAAAAAAAATCTAAATTGTTGGGCCCCTGCATAGCATGGCAGCATCCCTCTAGTTTGAGATATATATAGAAAGATGAAGCCAAGATCAGTTTCAACATGTCTTTTTCTTGGGATTTATTCAAAACTGTTGTACTTTTTTTGCTCCGATGGTCTAAAAATGTTCTCAATATGACCCCCCAAACAACAAATGTCTCTAATCTTAAACCTTTCATTTCCGTTTGAACAGCTTATATAGCTCTTTATATAAGGACTTACGTGTCCTTTTACGCTGCAACAAACAGCCACCTCACCAAATACCTTATTTTCCTCTTTTTTCTCCAAAATCTTCTTTGCCTCGGTTTCCCTGCTAGCTGTGTCTTTCTTTAAGTTTCTCCAATTTCTACCCTGTTCAGTTTCTTGTTCACCTCTGTTTATTTAATCTCTGCTGTTTATTGATCAGGTTTTCTTGGCTTTTATTTGTTTTCTGTAATTCATCTGCTTTGTCTGCATGGAGAACATCTATCCGCGCCCCCTCCAAATTCCACTTGCATCCTTCTGGTCTTCCATAAGTTCAGAGAAAGAGACAAAATAAAAGATAGTGAAAATCGTGACACTTTTAGAGGCTGTCATTTATAAACTTTCTTTGTTCTCTTTGATAGCACAGAGAAGTAGAAAGAAGATGCAGCAGCTTATTTATTGGTATACTGAGTGGAAAATGATGGCATTCATTGTTTACCCACTGTGGTCATGCATTGATGGTTCAATTTTGTTATTTGGAATGTGAGACTTTAAGTTTTATGTAAGAGTTCGTTTATCATATTTGATCCTGGTATATTTGTTGATTCATAAATTGATGTTTAGTACCAGCAGAAATTAGAAAATAACTGAAAAGAGACTTCAAGATGAATGTGCCCTTATTGCTTAGACAATGAGGTATTGGTGAAATGTAGGATGAATTCCATCTGTTATTACATATTAATTTAGTTCAATCTTTTTGAGCATACTGCATTTGTTGAAGAATATGGGTGTGAAATGGATAAAGGGAGTACATGGCCGAAGATGCTGAAAATCTAGTCTGGTAACTGCAACAGAAGTATGTTTTGCACCTCGGATCTTCCAAAGATTTGGCTTCGAGACGAGTTGCAACCATTGTTTTGAGAAAGAAAGAAGTTTGGTCTCCTTATATGCAATATCAGGTAGATTGTAGTTTATCTGTACATTCCGCTTTTTTCTATGTTTTTCATTTTTTAATAAATAAGTGATTTTAGCCATCTTATGATCCAAAGAAGAATGAAGAATACAACAATAACAACCCCGTAGAGTAAACATGAGAAAATTTTCTTTTAGACTTGCTTCTTTGCCGGTGGCTGCTGGTGAAGCCAGTTCTATGAGGCAAGTCAATGTGGCCAGCTTAATGAAGGTAGTGTTGAGGAATTTTTAGTATTGATTCTATTTTCCACTTTATTCCTGGGATAAAACTAAAAAAGTTGGTTTGTGCAGGGATGGAACATTATAGTCATGGATACTACCTTTTTCTTTTCATCTTTGTTTATTTCTTTGTCTGCTTAGTCGGGGAAAGCCTGTCCATTTCTCCCCTTTTTTTCTTGTTTGTTTCGCATGAAGCTCAGGGATTAAAAACAATGCAGAAACTTGTTGAAATTTGACTCCAGTTTTCTTTTAACTGGATTCTGATGGATCATCTTTTATTGTGAACACCCTCCTATAGTCCTATTGCTTTCTTGATATTGCTCTAAACACATTCTTTTATAGTATACCCTTTATTAGTAGAATGAGATCATCCAGCATGGATTCTCTGGAGATTAACTGATCTAATATTTTTCAATTATGACCAGTTTAAAAGATATGAGAACCCAAGAGCTTAGTCCTCACTCCTCAGAAGATAGAATATGAATATGTGCCTTTTAAGTTATAAATTAACAACTTAAGTGAACTAGATGTTTTGTTTCCCTTTTTGGTTTCCAGCAGTAGAATAGGTGCTGGGTGATGTACTAATGTATCTTTGGTTTATTTATATCAACATTGTACTAGGTAGGGTGGTCCATTTGACTAATTATGTGTAGTTATTAAAGACTTCCTAATCCTACGATGATAAGCATTGTGTTTTAGGCATGTGTTTTATATCTTTTGGTGGTGGAAGCATTTTAAGTAGGAGCGAAGTGTTCTTTTTTAGTTTTAACCTCTGAAGAAGTCAATTAGTTCACTGATTTCTTGCTGAATGACGTGAATTATCCTTGATAGAGGAATCTTTTCAGTAAGATCATGTGATTGGTAGTGAACAATCTTTGTTGAAGAAGATAATCGTTATTGCTAAAGAGAGAGAATCAACTTCCTTATGTTAAATAATTATTCTGGATAAGTCTCTTGTAAATGACTGCTGGTGGTTGATGGAGCAATTGGAGAACCTGGTAATCAGGCACAGCTTCAGGGAGATTAATGCAGTAGCAGATAGTCTAGTTAAGGAAGAAAAGAAGCGAGCATGTTTTGATTATGTTAAGCTATCTAGCCACCTCATCCCGTACTACCCTTAAGTTACTAGAAAGGGATAAAAAAAGCAAGACTGTTTTTGTTAGAAAAGCCTCGACTGATGTTTGTAATTTTTTTAGCTCGCTTTGGGAACATCTTCGCTCTTAGGAGCGTTACTTGTTATGATGCTACTAAGAAAAATCTGGATAGGGAACAATTTCGTTTTTGGTACTCATGTGATCCCTATTAAATCATAAAGTTTTATTTGCCTGAAAATTCACCCCCTTTGAAAATTAGTAGTTTTATTAATCAGCATATGCTATCTTGATTCATACTTTCTTATTGTTCTTCACCTAGCAGTTTTTGAATAATTTGCTTGGAATATACTTTAGTTTGTATTTCATTTAGATGTTCTGTTTGAAGTACGTGTGCTGGATTGATCTTGGCATACTTGATAGGGACCGATTTGTAATATTGTGGTTGCGTTCTTGCATTTCTCTTTTCTGCTTCACATTTAAATGCAAATGCATTCATATTTATAGTAAGATCACATTCTCATGCTTTATCCAGGAGGCTGTGGAACAGATATTCCAGGAATACAGAAAGCAAAAGCGGATTTTGTTTATCAGAAGAAAACTACAGAGTAAGTCTTTGCTTTAAACTAACACCAAAAGGTTACTATTGTCAGTTGTGTGTATTTTATAGTATGAATTTTGTACCAAAAGTACTTAGATTAATGGCTGTTGGAAAATGTTTTAAAGAAATTGTCCTGGTGCTTTGTTCTTATTTGGAATGACTTTTTTCCCCCAAGTATTAAGCTTGAAATATTCTTTTTAATCGCAATGTTGTTATATCTCAGAACCATCGTGGGATTACACTAGGTTTGTTGTCATGGTCAATTGCATGTTGTTATATCTTTATACGCACATGAATGTTTTACCGGACCCTCTTAATTTTTTGTTGAAGATGTCGCGTTTATGTTTTGTTATATCTTTGTCGGTACTGAGTGTTTACCTCACTTACCAATAAATAAATGATACTTGTCACTTTATTTAACTACAACTTAATGTATTTAACCATAGTAAGCTACCATTTGTTTTGCACATGATCTTAATTATTAATAATTGGTTTATCGGCTATCCTGTTATGATACTAGCAACTCACAATGACACTAGAATTCATTAGTTACCAAGAAAGAAAAAAAAAAGGCAGCCCAACGCATAAAATATCTCATATTCACGCAGGATTGGGGAAGGGTCATACCCCAAGGGATGTGATGTAGATAGCTTGCCTTAATACAAGCATTAGTAGCTACTTCTCGAGCCCGTGACCTATTATAGGTCATATGGAGACAACTTTATCGTTGCTCCAATGTTCCGCTTTTAGAATTCATTAGTTTCCAAATAGACCAACCTTCCTGTTTCTTGTTCAGTAGAACTAGTCAACAGATCAAGCATTATGTGAAAGCAAATAAAAAGGTGTTTCAGCTCTCTACAACAGCTTCTCAACTTCTAATTCAAAGAAATCATCACAATCTTTAATGAGTTGTCTCACTTTCTGTAGGATTCCATATAATTGTACTATTATAGAGACCTTTGGATCCACAGCCAAACAAAATATGAGTAGAAAGTTTCTGTTTCTGAAAATTCATAGATAATAAACTGCCAGAGATAGATATTTCTTTTGTCACATCAGAATTGAACACTTGAATGCCAGATTACTATTGACATGAGTGAAACAATTTCTTGCTAATTCCCAAAGTCATAAAATGAGATCATCACTTATTTTTGAACCTTCAACCTGAGCCTTCAATTTGCTTCGTAAGATTGTTGGAAAAATGACATTGTATAGTTTCTCTCAAAATAACAGCCGAAAAAAATGTATATATATATTTTGTATATTATACGATAGAATGAACAATGTTGTTTCAAGAAATTGATAGCAGTTACTAGTGTCATTTAGCAAAATATAAAATGCTAGTGAAGCAGAGGAAAAACAGAAAGTTACCTTAGTGAAAACTTCTGTAAATCATACAGATTAGGAGAGACAAAAGTAACTCATAAAATAAAATTCAGACGACCTTTATCTCTATGGATGATGAAAAGAATAGTACATGTTTGAACTTATGATATCTTGGTACAGCTTTTCTGCCTGATGATTACAACAACAACAACAACCCAGTATATTCCCACAAAGGTGAGGTCTGGGGAGGGTAATATGTAGACAGGCCTTACCTCTACCCGAGAGGGCAGAGAGGCTGTTTCCAATCGACCCTCGGCGCATGGAAAAAAAGGCAAACAAAAACAAAAACCGCATTAGTTACTCCAGCATACATTTCATAAAGATTATCTAAACATAAGATGCATGTGTACCATAAATAAACAGACATGCAAAGATATCAAAACAGTAACTACCAGAAATGACTACCAAAAGAGAACACAAACTAATCATCTATGGGCGGCCCTACCACGCCTCACAACCCGGGAAAGGAGTATGAAAAATTTAGAAGCCCCTATCCTACAACCCTGATACTAGACCTCCAGACTTTCCTATCAAGGGTCATGTGATGATTCTGCCTGATGATTCTGTGTCAAAATTTAGAATGATCTCTCCAAGTTATATATATATATATATATATAGAGAGAGAGAGATATGATCAAGTGGCTGGAAATGTTAACACCACGCAATGTATCCCATATCAACAAGTACTTTCTTCAATAGGACTTCGACACAATTTCTCATTTTTCTTCAATAGAAAAGAGACGCACAAAGAAACTTTCACACATCAATTCCTTCTTCTCATTAAAAACTTCAAATAGCTTTACAATATGTGAAATTAGCTTTCGAACATGTTATTGAACTTCTTCTAATGCTGAAGATATTGTCAAGGCTTCTAATACAGGCAAACTTTCTTCATTTGATGCTTCCATTCTATATGATTTACAACTGAAGTAAAAGACAGTACTCATCATAGAGTCAATAAGCATCACAAATGAATACATTATTACCAAAAGTGGCCCTTCCCATTTTCTTGAAGATCCATTTCCATAGCTTAGTAGCTTCACTCTATGCTCAAACAAACCCTCTACAAATGCCATTCCAATAGTCGATCCGAGAAATATTAATAGCCCAACTTGTGTTTGCCCCTTGATGAGTGAACTGGACCGAAGCAATGCTTGTGGTCCAGAATCATCCTCCAAAACAGATATCACAATAGCAATATTGCAAATGATCATAGCATTTGCTAAAATTATAGAGAAAATCATCCCAACTATCATCGCGGGGTACAAAATCAAGTCTGGAGGGAACCCCATTACAGAGAAAGCACTGCTCACCGCCACGAGAAGGACAATGAACAACACGAGACAACCAGAAATCACCATACACACCCATATATAAGTCATGACGATGCGCTTCCAAATCTTGGTAACGATAACATAAAACTTCTTAGAATCGAAATTCTTCCTCGAGTAAGTGCAATCGACTGAGTAGACTATAGCAGCTTTAGACAAAAGCAACAAAGTAACATATAAAGGAAAACACATTGCAGCTGAAATTACCATTTCAGAGAACTTTTGACAAGACTGTTTGATAAAGGGCTTGAGTGGAAGCCCACTGGATTTAGCCAAAAGCAATAACCTAATAGTCAGTTTTTTCACAATAGATTGATCAACTAAAACATTAGATAAGAGAACAGTAGAGACAGGACAAATTAACAATGCAGCAATTGACAAGAAACCTATAGGATTGTACCTAAGAATCCTCACAGTTCCCTTTAAAATCTCCAATGCATCCATAGAATGATCAAAACGCCTATCTTGGTAATCACCATTATGATCTGTGGACTCTGATTGAGAATCTTGAAAATCCGGGTCATGGTTCTTTTCCTTATTTAATGCGACTATGTTAATTCTTGGACTCAGTCCAGTAAAAGCTTCCATTATTCACCAACCTCAATTTCTCTTCTCAATTTTTTCTGAAAGCCAACAAACTAAAATCTGAATTCCCATGTCAGATCTGCATATCTCTGGCTCAAGAATCAAGACTCAAGATTGAACGAATCACATTGATAGAGGCGGATCCAGAATTTAGAGTCCGCGAGTACCAAACCAGTACAATCTACTATATATTACACTGTCTTAAAATTAAATGGCATATACAGGTTCAAATTGAACAGCTCAACCTCGTAAAACGAGTAATGCACATGAAAAACCACAGACCCAAAGAAAAAGAAGTGAAGAAAGTGGCACAAAGACTCTGATCAAGATTCAAGGTCAGAAGAAGTGCATGCAGAAGAAGGGGGGGGGATAACGTGAAGGGAGAGGAAGGAGAATGGCGTGAGAGGATAATGGGAAGTTTAAGAAGAAGAAGAAGATTCGAAAGTGAAAGTGAGATTACAAAGAGACTCTGAGAAAGGAAAGAATTTTAATAATGTGTAGAGAATAGAATTTGGATTTTAGATTTGGCTTCGATTCTTGGAATTACGTTATTTAGTTGTTAAAGGCAAAAATGGTGGATAGTATGCGTACGCCATGCGTCCCTTTACATTATTATTTGACTATGCATGCATGTAACACGTGCGAGGTTCCCCCTTACATAATATTTTTTGAGTATTTTTTTTCTCACTAGCTCCATGCAAAATTTCTACTTTTGATAAAACATATAGGTTATTGTAAAAAGAAAATAAAATCAACCTGGCCAATAACAAAAATAAAAAATTACAATAACACCAACAACAATAACAACAAATAAATAAACCAGTGAATTCTTACAAGTAGAGTTTGGGAAGGTCAGTGTGTATGTAGACCTTAGCCCTATCCCATAAGGGCATAGATCTTGTTTTCGATGGACCCTTGGCTAAAAAAATATGAAAAAAAAACAGTGACAACAAATAGTAACAACAAGAAGAAGATATTAAGAAAAGCGAGGCGAAAAATAACAATCAAATAGTAAGTAATAGTATCAATCGAAGCATAAGAAGATACCATACTAATACAAATACTACCGATATAGGAACGAAAAAGGAAATAGCTAGACTCCTTACTCATCATCTACCATAATCCTCGATTTCTACACCTTCCTATCAAATGTCATATGCTTGTCAAGCTTAAGCTACACCATATCCTGTCTAGAGGCCATTTGGATTGACTTAAAATATATTATGATTTTTTAGCAGAAACACAAAAACAATAAGTTGGGGTTGCTTTCTTGTGTTTGGTTTGTTTCAAGTAGTTTTTAACTTATTTTAATTTTTTTTTTAATTTTGCCAAACACTAAATAAAACTTAAAACTGATTTGACTAATCCAAACACCCTCCTAATCTTCCTAGTACCTCCTCTTTTCCTTTTCCCCTGTTCCCTATGCCAATGTAATACTCCATGAAGTGCTTTCTTTGATTATAAGAAAGAAAAAGGAATAAAAGAATGAAGAGAAATTAGAGAATTTTTGTCATATACCAAGTTATAAAATTTAGTACATTGTACAAAAATAAGTAAAGTACAAAAGAGGCTATACTTAAAATATTTAAAAGTCAATGAAATCATATGCAACAAATAAATATAGAGGGGCTAAGGGCAACCTATTAAAATGACGGAAAATTACCAGCTATGTCCATTTATAAGTAGATCATTATAAAAAGAAAGGATTACAAAAAAATACACATGACTTCACACTATAACAAAAAATAGCCCATATTTTTAAGTTTTACCCCACCTTGCCTATATTGTACATATTTTGAGAACTAGCTCTTGCAAATTCAAAATATGTGTTCTTACAACCATTGCTTCTAAACCTATGAAGTTAAATCTGTGTTCTCACAACTATTATTTTCACTCTCTTCTTCTCACTTTTTTTTACATATGCTTCAAGGGGCCATCCGCCATTACTGCTTCTCCCCCTATATCACCTAATAGTAATGTAAAAAAATTGAAGAGTAGAAGTCCACCATTAAAGGGCATTCAATGCTTTGCTTTAGAAAATAGAATTTCTTGTAATTCTTAGTTGTTTGGATTGAATGTTGTTCCAATTGATTGAAAATATCAAAAGGAGTTCAAAGTTTAAATTTGAAATGATTTGGAGTAGATTTGAGCAAGATTTGAGTTCAATTTCAGAAAAAACGCAAAGAAGAAGATGAAGTCAGTTTTTTTGTATAATTATGTATAATCTTATATAATAGTGTATATGAGTGTATAAACACATCGTATACACTCTTATACACATTTATACATCTTTATACAAACGTCTATGTGAGAACTTCTTCCACGATTTTCAGTTGCAATTCCTGTTCAAAACCAGTCCAAATCTCTATTAAATGACTTCAAATTTGATATACAACCTCCTTATACTATTTCTAACAAGTCTAAATAACACCCACTCCAAATTTCTCACAAAATCAAATTCGGAATTGATACCCACATATTTAAGCTTGTTAATAATCTAATTTTTACCACCCAAATAGATTTGATTTGTTGAACTAATATTTGAGTCACAATTACTAATTCGAAAATTAACTTAAAAGCTTGAGCAATCCCTTTTAAAAATTAAATGGTAATTTTGAGAACCTATTGGAGTTGGATGTAGAATCTTAGCCTATTTATTTTGGCTTAGTTGGGTATAAATTGAAATATGGGCTATAAAATTGAAAATTGGGGAGCTCAATTGTTCTTACGTGAAATTATCCCTTATAAAAATTGGTCAATTGATAAAATATTACTAATATTAGTCAAATTAGCCAAGCTATTTATCACAAAAAAATTATCAAATTTTTACTTTGTTTTGAGTAAGTGTTATTAGAATAGATTGAGCACAACTTAAGGAGCTTGAATCTCAGTTTTGAGATGATTTGGTGAAGTTTTGAGGTTGTTTGAATTAAAAATTCGAAGTAAAAGCTGAACGTGACAAAATGATATGTGTATCACATTGTGTATCATTTATATATCACATATGTATCATATTTGTATCAATTGTGTATCACATGTATATCCATGTATACCGGTGTGTGAGATACACGGGGCTCAGAAGACTTTTTTAAACTCGATTTAATTACGAATTTTAATACAAAACCAGTCCAAATCACCTCCAATCTTCCTCAAATTTTGTATTTGACTTATCTATATATTTTCAATGAATTTCAACTATACCCATTGAAAAAGTTAGTTTTTGTTTAGATTTTTAAAATATTGTATAGATTTTTATATTTCATCACCTTATTTGCTACTTCGTCCATGAAATTTTCTTTCCATCTTGTATCTAATGTTGCTAATCACCCTTAAAATATAGAAGGTGATTTTTGCATGTGATTCTTTGAGAAAAAGAACCCTATTATTTGGTTTTTCAATTTTTGTTGGCTAGTTTTGGTGAGTCTATAACTAATAGCTAGATGTTGATAAGTTGAGATTTATTTGATACATTTGTGTAAGTTTTCCTAAAATGAATAGCGATGTGAAAGTTTTACATTTTTGAATGACAGTGGGATCATCAAAATTCATCTGGACGGTAAACTTTGTATTAGTGAGCAAAAGTTAGCTTTTAATTAGAAATGTATTACTATGTAACTTTTTTTTTTTGACAAATGTATTACTGTGTAATTCTTATTTGTCAAAAAAAAAAAAGTATTTTTATGTAACTTGAATTTCAGGATTATATATATTAATAAGAACGGAAAAGGATTAAAACTACTTCATTACTATGCAAAAAAATTATTTATACCCTTTCGTCATACTTTTGTTCTAATATTATCCCCGACGTTATAAAATTGATGTAAAAATATTCCTCCTCCGTTAGTGCCCTCTATTGTGGCCAATACAATTTACGCGGCTTGACATCTTATGGAGTTGGACGCCATGTAGCATGCCACCTCATTATCACCTCCAATTCAATTTTACCCTCTTCCCACTTCTTCTTCTACTACTATATCTCCCTCCTTTACCTTAACCATGACAATTGACAACCACCATACCCTCCTCCACCTCTAGCAATCCTTTCAAATGCATCAAGAATATCATCGATCAATCACAACAAAAACACAGTAATTAGAAGAATCAGAATTAAACTTAATAAAAATAATCTTGATTTTATAGTAATTGGTACATAATCTAACATAGACGACAATTATAAAATGATTTTGCGGGCTTTGGTAAAATTGGAAGATGGGCAGCCTAAGCCCCAACGTCCTTACATTTGCAGCGTCATGTTAAAACCAGCAGTCATTCAGTTGTAATTCTCGAAAGTTAGCACATACCCATTCATAGTGTTTGTGAATATGCCTCAATGAACGTTGATAACTTTACGTCAAAAACTTCACACCATCCTTCTCAAAAAGGTTATTTAACAGTATTGATAGCAACAACAACAACAACTCAGTGTATTTCCATAAATAGGATCTGGGAAGGATAATATGTACGCAGATCTTACCCCTACCCCGAGGGGTAGAGAGATTGTTTCCAGGTGACCCTCGGCTCAAGAAGGAAACATGAGACAAAAACAAATGGCGATATATTAGTACTAGCACTGAACTCATAATAGATAACATAAAATACATAACATAGTATTGATAGCCATATGTGCAAAGCTATACAATTTTTTTCTTAAATTTTTTTGTTTCAAGGCTTTCACTTTTTTTCTTTTGAGATTTTAGGTTTAAGTTCAATTATTCATAAATGAATGTTAAGATCCATTAAAAGAATAAATAGACGATGTTTCAATCTTTGAAGGCGGGATATGATTAACATAAAGTTTTATTATCTAATTTGTCAGATTTATCTTAGATGGCGAATTGAGATAAAAGTGGAGTAAATGAAATTGGAGGTGGTAATGAGGTGGTATGTCACGTGGCGTCCACCTCAGAAAAATATCAGGCCACGTGGATAGTGTTGGCCACACTAGAGGGCACTAACACATGAGGGCCACACCACTTTTGCACCAATTTTATAACGTCAAAGATAATATTGGACCAAAAGTATAATAACGGGTATAAATAATCCTTTTTGCAAAGTAAAGGAATATTTTTGACCCTTCACCCTAATAAGAATAGAACTATGCAAGGGAACAAATAATTTATCCTATCCAAATTTGTCAAAACCACAATTTAAGCATTTACTCCGTATCTTTTACATATCAAATATACGATTTGATTCAACATTCAACAAGGACGAAAAAAAAAAACATTTGGCTCACATAACTCTGCTAGTAATTACTCTAGTAGTACACTTTCAGTATTTTCTTGAACACAAACCAAATTTTATACGGTTCCGAGAGAAAGTAAACCTCTTGAGTCGAGGGCATATCAGAGATAATTTTTTCATTATTTAACATAAGGGTAAGACTTACACATACAACCTTCTTCAAACTCCACATGTGAATATACTAGGCATCTTGTTGTTGTTGTCCCCGAGAAAGTATACAAATTATACAATAGCATGACTATTCTCATCGAACAAGGGTAGAGATATATACACAATACACACTACTCTCTTCGTACTTCACTTGCGACACTATGATAGCCATGTTGTTGTAGTTGTCCCGGAAAAAGTAAACAAATTACACAATAGCATGACTATTCTCATAGGACAAGGGCAGAGATATGTACTCACTGGCAAACTGGTTTCCAATCTCAAAAGGCAATTTTTCATCATTCAAGTCCTTGCAATACGTATACAACACAGCATTCACCATTAGATACTGATTCATCATCCAATATCCCATTATTGAACTCTCCAAAATCTGTAATATTATCCTCAAAGAGCTCCACCACTGATGGCCCTTCGTTGTATCAATTGTGACTAAAAACATGGAACTACCAACCACCATTCCTCCAATCGGAAGCCCGAATAACAACATCATCGACAAAGCTATCCATCTCATCCCTTTTACCAAATAGGCACTTCTCCTCAATGTTTCGTAACCCCATTTGGACTCAACCACTGTTATCACATAAGCTAATGACCAATTAACTTGTAGCCATACTAGAATCGGTACGACCACAATTAACGTGAAAATAACCAAAAACAAGAAGTGATTCGAGTCATATGCTAGTTCAATTAATCCAAGAGTTTGAAGAACTTGGACAAAAACAACCAAGACAAGGACGAAAATAAGAGTGATTGAAATGAGAATGGTATGCGAAATGATAAAAGTGAAGAGAAGGGGGAATAAGGATTTTTTAATAGATTTAATAGACGAAACGAAGTTGATAGGTCTACCATAGGATGCATGAACGACGCTGTACGTAATCGTGGCTATGGCACAGAGGAAAAGGAGGACCAAAAACAGAGTGTACACTATAGGTACAACAATTTCGAAATTGAAAAAGGAAAGATGGGAAAATTGAGGTTGAGTAAAAATGGTGAAATCATAGTCCGGATCAAAGAGGGAAATGTGGAAAGAAGTATAAACGACGATAGAGAAAAAAATAGGCAAGAGAAAGAGGATTGAAAGAGCACGAAAATGGTAAGGGTGAGCTTTGGATATGAGGCCGTTTGATTTTAGGACCTCTCTCCATAGGCTACGATTTTCTGTAGAAACAGACATTAAGATGATCGTTGTAAAATGGAAAATTAAGGAAAAAGTAATTCTGAGATATTATATCTAAATTGGTTCTTATTATAATAGTATGCCTCATCTTCTTTTTGACTAGCGCATCTCAAGAAATATTCAACTAAATAATTTTCAACACGCTGCCAATTTTCTTTTAACAGTAATAATACAAATAATTTTCAACGGTGACATTGAAAGTTCTTCATTTACTTAAGTCTTGACCAATTTTCTTTTCCTCTTAGGCCATATGGGTTTGAAACTTATTGATCCAATTAATTCAGATTTCAAAAGAAAAAAAAGAAATCTTAATAATTCATAAAGGAGTTTAATGCTTGGCTAGGATGAATTAAATACGGGTTGGATCTTTTTTGTTCTATTTCAGATTAATCAGTTTAGATATTTCATATTTTTGGTTTTGAATCTATAAGTTGAGCCTTTTATTTTTACAAAAAAAATTAAATAAATATTCAAGTAAAGTGCTCATATCAAATAATCTTAATAGTTCTCCATATTCACTACAATCGTCCAAATAAAACACTCATGCTAATCATATTGCAGCAACGAAAATATTATCAAGAAAATACAAAAGAATCATTAATAAGGCAATAAATCTAATAAGTGGCACATAATAAAACCATATTGAAATAGAAAACATTCGGACAACGATTAGTAATTAGTAATGAATATATTAGCTAATGTCTAATGAGTAAAGTATTGGACGTAGAGTAATACGAATAATAGAGTAATACGAATAATAGACTAATACTGAATGGGTACGGCTAAATATAAGCTACAATTTTGCTATTACTTTAAAACTAAAGTATACAAGAAAAAAAGTTTTCATTAACAATAAATTGGAAATAGAGAAGAAGAGGAAGACATGGTGGTAAAAGGTTAGTAAAGATGTTCTTACTGTGAAAGCTGAATGCTGTAAAAAAAAGGTTTCAGGAAGTTTAGAGAAAGAGAAGGATTCTGAGAGTAGTAAAAATGAAGAAGTAAAAATTATGGATATTACAACTCCGAAAACCTGTCGAAGGAAAGAAATGTCACCCAAATACGGATAGAAGGCCAGGCATCAGGTACGCAAAAATTCTTCTTTCTTTCATTCTTACTCGAACATAACCGTCTTACAAATAAATTGCTAACTAACTCTTTGTTCCATATAGAACTTCCGAGGGGTTCCGTTGTGTGGCTCGATGTCGATACCCTAGATGAACCCTAGGGGTCCAGGAGGGTGTTGCAAAATGCTCTTGCCCGAAGCAGAGCTCGTGGATATACCCGAGCCTCTAATAAGGGTGCCTTCTCTCGGAGTCCCCAGCTGGAGAACAAGAAATCAAAGAGAAGACGTTTCTCCTCGGGAGAAGAGAGTAAAGAAAATGTCATCCAAGCCAAGCACATTGGTCTTTGTTGATAAAAGGGAAGCCAATGATGAAGAGGTTCCCGTTCAAAAGAGAAAAGGATCTTCATCAACTCAACTAGATGCTCAGACGGGGGAGCTTCAAAACCTATCGTCACATGAAGTTCAAGCACATTGAGGCTAGATGAGCTTGGTTGAGAATGTTGGATCTCGCTTTCCGGCCCCATTGTTGTCTCCGGCCAAAGGTGTTCAGACCCTGCGTTTCTTCTACCTTCAACCACTAAGCAAACAATAATCACTATCCCTTCTGTCACAAGTATTTCTTCTCCTTCTACTCCAACAACTTCACGCCCACCGATGCCAGCTGCTCTTTCACCACCTGCACCAACTACATAAACTCCATCGGTACCAACTACTAAAGAAAGGAATGATTCTTACCCTCGGTATCCCGATCAGGGGAACTTGGGGAACATTTACTCAACCCCTTCCCAAGATCCTGAGGGAGGCGAAGTGCCACGCTTTTGGCTTTTAAGGAGTGTTGTATTTTATCCGAGCCGATGGAGCTTGCTAATTACCTAAAACCACTGGCTTCGCATAAGGATTGGAAAAAAATGGGCTCCCATTTTGCGAAGTGGATGATAAACAACAGCAGGCACAATGCGGCACAAGTATCATCCTAATTCCCTTCTATCTTCTTTACTGCTTATGTGTTGCCATAACAACCTTAACTTTAACCCCTTTTTAGGCTAACTACTTTGCTTCTAAGTGCCTTCAAAGGTTGATTCTGGATAAATAAGGACTTGCTTCTGAAGGGGATCAACTTTTGGTTGAGAGGAACCAGCTTTTCGTGTACCTCCCGGTGTTGGAGGCTAAAGTTGCACAAATGGATGAGCTTGGGGCTCGGTTACAGCAAATCGAGCAAGATAGAATGGCCCACAACCAAGAAGCTACCCAATTACATGAAAAGCTTCAATAGGCTAAGGCTAAGTGGACCGAACTTCATGATGCTGTAATCGCCGTTGTCGAGCACGAGTTTGCCTTCGAGGAACAAATTAATAATTTGAAGGCTAGTTTATGCTGCAAAATCGAGGAGGCCAATGCTGCCAAGGAGAAGAGAGACAAAATGGAAGAGAGGCTCAAGAGAGTCATGAAGCAGAACCTGTTTCACTCAACTACCAATGTATTGAGCTTGATTCCTGCCTTAGTGCTATGAAGGCTGAAAGAGAGGAGCTCCAGGCCGAAATCGATATACTCTAAGATCAAGAAGATTTTCTTGTATTTGTGAAGACCTATGCTATATATCATATGAAGAGGAAGACTTTGGAGGAGGCCAAAATGGGCATTGTAGATATCGAGATTGCATTGCCAAAGCTCGAGAACTGTAGTTGACTGCTCGTGAAAATCTTCCTGCTCGGCCCACTGCATTTGACTCCTAGAATACTAATTTCGATTATTCAAAAACCGAATGAGAGACAGAAGAAGACAAAGGACCCAAACCGGTAGCGGATCCACCTTCTTTTACCCGAGAAAATGTAGACCCTTCTCCCCTTCGGGTTTTGATGAATAATGTATTGTTTTTTATTTTATGTTTTGTAACTATGCCAAAATTTTTGCTATGTTCAAGACTTTTATAAATAAAAGAATTTTTCGTTTAAGTGTTGTGCAAAAATATACTCTTTATGTTTAGTTAAAACTTCGGGTATATTGTTTCATCCGATAGCTTCTTTATCTAGGCATAAATTCTTCCGAAATCTACTTTTTACTATGAGGATTTCATAAGAGAGGGATCTTATATTTACGGTGCTTTTGAAAAGGACGTATCCTGTTCATTACGACACAACTATTTCATATTTTTGTCAACTTTCAAACGATAAAATTAACTCGTCATTTGGACTAGAAATAAGATAAAAATAAATGGTCTTTGTTTTATTTCCTCTATCTTTAAAAGTACATAGACAATAATTTTCTTAAATAAAGGTTCTAATGCATGTGGGTAACTTGTACATATTTCTACGGGGCTGATCATGCAGTCCCCAATCCTGATAAGACATTAATCTCAGTTATTAGGGTCCTCAATTTTTGTTACACTCTTGGTGCCATATCATACATTCCCCCTAGTGTTCGAACACTAAGTATGATGATTCGAACTATGAAAGTCTTGTATTCATATGCAGTTTCATTGGTGGAGACAACTTGTGAACGATTAAATAATCTTTTTGAATAATGGAAGGCGAGACTTGCTATCAGGCTAAAAATTATTTAACCATCCAACTTGAGTTCCTTGATATTTAAAGGTCTTGCCTTTACTGATGATCCTCCCTTCATAGTATGCTTTACGTTGCAGCCTCTTTAAAAATCCTGCCAGAAAAATCCGATTGTGCCAAAATATTATCGAAGAAAAAAAGAGTCCAATACATACTTTGAATACGAACAAAGATCCTCAACAATAGTACATTTTGAGATGATTCATGTTCCATTTGCTTGGTGGTTTGAATCTGTCATGATTTTCTAACTCATATGATCCTTTTACAGGTGACATGCGAAATCTGGTAAGGACCTCCCTACATTAGTCGTAGCTACCCGGTGTTTACTTCCCGAGTGATCTGAGTATCCTTCCTTAGAATCAGATCTCCCACTTTAAAATAATGGAGATACGCCCAAGGATTGTAATACCTTTTCATCCTTTGCTTTTAGGCCACCATCCTCACACATGCCAAGTCCCGATGTTCCTCAAGCAAATCCAACTTCACCAGTAACGCTTCATTGTTTGATTCTTCTTTTGCTCCAGAAATACTCAAAGTTGGCTCACTCACTTATACCTGTATTAGAGTCTCCGAGCCGTATACGAGAGAAAAAAGGCGTTTCACCAGTGCTCGACTTTGGCATGGTCCGATATTCCCATATCACCCTCGGTAGTTCATCTGGACATTTGCCCTTAGCATCTTCTAGCTTCTTTTTAAGGTTCTGAAGATTATCTTGGTAGTTGACTCTGCCTGCCTATTAGCACTCGAATTGTATGGTGAAGGTGTAATTCGTTTGATCTTTAGCCCTTCCAAGAATTTAGTGACTTTTGAACCCTTTGGTATACCGAATCAACAAATTATGTGGTTCCATATGAAGTCAACCACTTTGCATTCTCCGATCTTTTGGTAAGGACATGCTTCTACCCATTTAAAGAAATATTCAGTTAAAACTAAAAAGAATCTTTCCTTCCCGGGGCTCGGTGGTAAACGTACCAACTATGTTCATCCTTTATTTTATGAATGTCTATGGAGACACCACTGAATGAAAAAGTTCTGCTGGTTAATGCACTAACTATACATGACGATAACATTTATCGCATTTTTGTATGAATGCCTTTGCGTACTGCTTCATTTGGGGCCAATAATATTCGAATTCTGACCAACTTGAGGAACAATGAGTCCGTAACGGAATGGTTTCCACAGACTCCTTTATGGACTTATGTCATCACGTAATCTGTCTCCGAGGCCCCTAGACACCAAGCCAATTGTCCTTGGAATGACCTCCTGTACAACTATCCATCAATAAGGCAATAACGAGTTGCTTTGGTCCGTAATTCTGAGGATGCTTTTGGGTCTTCGGGTAATTTATCATGTCTGAGATACTCAATGAACCTGTTCCTCCAGTCCCAGATCGATTTGGTCAAGTTTACCTTGCACTAGCCGTCCATACCTAACACCAAATGCAGCAATTGGTCGACCATACCGGAATTAGATCCTTTAGTCTCCGTGGATGACCCCAAATTAGCCAACGCATTTGCTTCCACATTTTTGTCCCTCGAAATGTGGACGATCTACCACTCTCTGAATCGTGCTAGAAACACTTGAACATTGTTCAATACTGTTGCATGTGTTCCTTTTTTGTGTGGAAAATCGCATACACTTAGTTTACCACGAGCTGGGAGTTGCACTTTATCTCAATGTCCTTGAAACCTAGTTCCGAGCTTGTTTAAGTACTACAACCAAAGCCTCGTACTTGGCTTCACTATCAGTTAACGGTACAATTCTAATGGCCTGCCTTAAGGTTTCACTCGAGGGCTTGATTAGAATTACCCCGAGACTAGACCTTTTTACGTTGGAGGCCCAATCCGTAAATAAGGTCCAAACTGCCGATGTCGTTCCCAACACCAACACTACTTCTTTAGTAGCCAGAGGCATTAAGTTGCAGGCTCCATACGTAAATAAGGTCCAAACTCCTGATGTCGTTCCCAACACCAACACTACTTCCTTAGCAGCCAGAGGCATTAACCCCGGACTGAATTCGGCCATGAAGTTCGCCAAAATTTGTGACTTGATTGCAGTCCTGGGTTTGTACTCATTGTCGAGTTCGCTAACTTCAATTGGCCATTTATCCAAATAGCACGATAACTCAGGCTTGTGAAGGACATTCCTTAATAGAAAGGTTGTCACAACGACTATCGGGTGATATTGAAAGTAAGGCCTAAGCTTTCGAGAGGAAACTACGGGAGCTGAGGCCAATTTTTGTAGGTATGGATAACGGGTCTCCTCTCCTAACGTAATAAATAGGAAATTGCGTACCTTCTTCCTTATGTGCCAAAATGGCACTTACCGCTACTTCCGAGACCGCTAGATAGATCAACAACTGCTCGCCTTTTCCCAGTTTTGACAGTAACTGAGGGCTGGATAGGTACCTTTTCAGGTCTTTCAGTGTTGTTGGCATTCCGGAGTCCATACAAAGTCGTTCTTATTTTTTAGAATCTAAAAGAAGTGATGACACTTTTTTGAGGACCTTGAAATGATTCTGCTGAGAGCCGCCAACCTGCCAGTGAGTCTGTGTACTTCTTCACTTTTGTCAATTGGACGGGGATGTCCTCAATAGCTTCAATTTTATCGGGATGTACCTCGATCCCTCTTTGCGAGACCGGGAACCCCAAGAATTTACCGGAACCAACTTCGAACGCACATTTCTTCGGGTTGAACTTCATGTTATGCTTCCGCAAGATGTCGAACGTTTCTTGGAGATGTTTCTGATGATCTCCAGCGTTTAAAGACTTAACTAACATGTCTATCATAATGGAATAATATAAGCACGAAGCAACAACATGAAGTATCCAAAGCTATAAGGGCGAAGAAATTAAACATTCCTGCATTTCCTAATCCGAATAATTTAGGAGGATTCACTAATTAAACATTCCTGCATTTCCTCTTTGTAATTTATAAGAAATGCATCTAGGCATATTGTTTCATCCGATAACTTCTTTATCTAGGCATAAATTCTTCTGAAATCTACTTTTTACTATGAGGATTTCATAAGATAGGGCTCTTATGTTTACGTTGCTCTTGAAAAGGACGTATCATGTTCATTACGACACAACTATTTCATATTTTTGTCAACTTTCAAATGATAAAATTAACTCGTCATTTGGACTAGAAATAAAATAAAAATAAATGGTGTTTGTTTTATTTCCTCTATCTTTAAAAGTACATAGACATTAATTTTCTTAAATAAAGGTTCCAATGCATGTGAGTACCTTGTACATATTTCTACGGGGCTGATCATGTAGTCCCCGATCCTGATAAGACTTTAATCTTAGTTATTAGAGTCCTCGATTTTTGTTGCACTCTTGGTGCCATATCACAAATTCCCTCTAGTGTTCGAACACTAAGTATGATGATTCGAACTATGAAAGTCTTGTATTCATATGCGGTTTCATTGGTGGAGACAACTAGTGAATGATTAAATAATCTTTTTGAATAATGGAAGGCGAGACTTGCTATCAGGCTAAAAATTATTTAACCATCCAACTTTAGTTCCTTGATATTTAAAGGTCTTGCCTTTACTGATGATCCTCCCTTCATAGTATGCTTTACGTTGCAGCCTCCTTAAAAATCCTGCCAGAAAAATCCGATTGTGACAAAAAATTATTGAAGAAAAAAAGAGTGCAATATATACTTTCAATACCAACAAAGATCCTTAACAATAGTACATTTTGAGATGATTCATGTTCCATTTTCTTGGTATTTTGACTCTGTCATGATTTTCTAACTCATATGATCCTTTTACAAGTGACAGGCGAAATCTGGTAAGGACCTCCCTACATTGGTCGCAGCTTCCCGGTGTTGACTTCCCGAGTGATCTGAGTAACCTTCCTTAGAATCCGATCTACCACTTTGAAATAACGGAGATACGCCCAAGGATTGCAATACCTTTTCATCCTTTGCTTTTAGGCCACCATCCTCACACATGCCAAGTCCCTATGTTCCTCAAGCAATTCCCACTTCACCAGTAACGCTTCATAGTTTGCTTCTTCTTTTGCTCCGAAAATACTCAAAGTTGGCTCACTCACTTATACATGCATTAGAGCCTCCGAGCCGTATACGAGAGAAAAAAAGGTGTTTCACCAGTGCTCGACTTTGGCGTGGTCCGATATTCCCATATCACACTCGGTAGTTCATCTGGACATTTGCCCTTAGCATCTTCTAGCTTCTTTTTAAGGTTCTGAAGATTATCTTGTTAGTTGACTCTGCCTGCCTATTAGCACTCGGATTGTATGGTAAAGGTGTAATTCGTTTGATCTTTAGCCCTTCCAAGAATTTAGTGACTTTTGAACCCTTGGTATACCGAATCAACAAATTATATGGTTCCATATGAAGTCAACCACTTTGCGTTCTCCGATCTTTTCGTAAGGACATGCTTCTACCCATTTAGAGAAATAATCAGTTAAAACTAAAAATAATATTTCCTTCCCGGGGCTCGGTGGTAAACGTACCAACTATGTCAATCCTTTATTTTATGAATGTCTATGGAGACACCACTGAATGAAAAAGTTCTGCTGGTTAATGCACTAACTATACATGACGTTAACATTTATCACATTTTGTATGAATGCCTTTGCGTGCTGCTTCATTTGGGGCCAATACTATTCGAATTCAGACCAACTTGAGGAACAATGAGTCCGTAACAGAATGATTTCCACAGACTCCTTTGTGGACTTACGTCATCACGTAATCTGTCTCCGAGGCCCCTAGACACCAAAACAATGGTTCTTGGAATGACCTCCTATACAACTATCCATCAATAAGGCAATGGCGAGTTGCTTTGGTCCGTAATTCTCAGGATGCTTTTGGGTCTTCGGGTAATTTATCATGTCTGAGATATTCAATGAACTTGTTCCTCCAGTCCCAGATCAATTTGGTCAAGTTTACCTTGCACTAGCCGTCCACACCTAACACCAAATGCAGCAATTGGTCGACCATACCGGAATTAGATCCTTTAGTCTCCGTGGATGACCCCAAATTAGCCAACGCATTTGCTTCCACATTTTTCTCCCACGGAATGTGGACGATCTACCACTCTCTGAATCGTGCCAGAAACACTTGAACATTGTTCAAATACTGTTGCATGCGTTCCTTTTTTGTGTGGAAAATCCCATACACTTAGTTTACCACGAGCTGGGATTCACACTTTATCTCAATGTCCTCGAAACCTAGTTCCGAGCTTGTTTAAGTACTGCAACCAAAGCCTCGTACTTGGCTTCACTATCAGTTAACGATACAATTCTAATGGCCTGCCTTAAGGTTTCACTCGATGGCTTGATTAGAATTACCCCGAGACTAGACCTTTTTACGTTGGAGGCCCAATCCGTAAATAAGGTCCAAACTCCTGATGTCGTTCCCAACACCAACTCTACTTCCTTAGTAGCCAGAGGCATTAAGTTGCAGGCTCCATCCGTAAATAAGGTCCAAACACCCGATGTCGTTCCCAACACCAGCACTACTTCCTTAGCAGCCAGAGGCATTAACCCCGGACTGAATTCGGCCATGAAGTTCGCCAAAATTTATGACTTGATTGCAGTCCTGGGTTTGTACTCATTGTCGAGTTCGCTAACTTCAATTGGCCATTTAGCCAAATGGCATGACAACTCAGGCTTGTGAAGGACATTCCTTAATAGAAAGGTTGTCACAACGACTATTAGGTGACATTGAAAGTAAGGCCTAAGCTTTCGAGAGGAAACTACGGGAGCTGAGGCCAGTTTTTCTAGGTATGGATAACATGTCTCCTCTCCTAACGTAATAAATAGGAAATTGCGTACCTTCTTCCTTATGTGCCAAAATGGCATTTACCGCTACTTCTGAGACCGCTAGATAGATCAACAACTACTCGCCTTTTCCCAGTTTTGACAGTAACTGAGGGCTGGATAGGTACCTTTTCAGGTCTTTCAGTGTTGTTGGCATTCCGGAGTCCATACAAAGTCGTTCTTCTTTTTTAGAATCTAAAGGAAGTGATGACACTTTTTCGAGGACCTTGAAATGATTCTGCTGCTGAGAGCCGCCAACCTGCCAGTG